>JAPEVF010000057.1:69909-134657 GCA_029747585.1 Pleurotus djamor
CTTGATGGCTGCCCTGATCGAGAGGGACCCATAATTAAGAACGCCAAAGCTGCAAGCAGGGCCTTTCGTGTTTGCTGTCCGATATGTGCAGCAAGGTCAGCTGTATGGCGGCGCAATGGCGGTTGAACCGAGATAAGGCAAGCGCTGGAAATACAGTACTTCCACCTTCCAAGCTAACAACGATACCTGTATACTGGGAAATTACTACGGTGTCAGAGCTGAGAGATAATATTCGACCGAAGGAACTTTTAACGGGGGAAAACTTGGATCATTTGAGTGGGAGCTGCGAAGGGAGGTYTTGCGAAGACAATGGTTCCACATTCTTCGATTTCTCCATATGTCAGTTACAACATANNANCAATACGGCAAGATCGATGACAATGAGCACGGAAGGATTCAATGGAAGATCTTTTGATGGCAGTGGGAATGATGACATACGCATTTGACCAAGTCCGTTNGCTTTGTCCGAATGGCGTAGCCAAACAACCGCTTGTTTCGCCTCCAACACGTTCGAAATGATCTGCTTCTTTGCCCAAGAAACGCATCATGATCAAGATTCATTTCTGCGTGGYCATGRCCACAGATRTCCANGTCAAATGGTGACCTTGAGCAAWGTTCTTCGTCGTCTTGCWGTTGGAGGCTCATCATGATACACAGGGCCTCAGTGACGGGACTTACGGCTTCGTACAACCTGCATGCAGGATCTRGCGGCGGCACACCCGCCCGTGTCTCCTTGACCCAGGTACACCAGGGGAARTCTTYTGGACCAGCGACCGAAGATGGCAATGTTGGCCGTATACATCCGTGCTACCCATCATTGTAAAGGGCCAGCTGCGCCACCATTCCTTCAATACTCCCTCCGAGCTCGCAGTCAGTTAAAGTYGCTCGCGTGGGAGGACAGCACGCWGAGCACYCGAAATGATATCTTGAAACGATCTGGGACCGCTCAAATATAAGCAGACGTGATCGCATCCCTTCGCATCCTTGCTTGTCGGTGGTCGTCATCCCCCCNGTTCATCTATCATCCTGGGTTCCCTTTTTCACCGTCTTATTTATTCTATATTCCCCCCACGACATCCCGGCGTTGCCGATACTGAACAGAAYCCATCACCCATCAACGCTTCCTCTCAACCTGATAGAACCGTGGGTCCTTTCTTCTACYSCACATTAGCCTRCTTTTTAAAAGGTTTGGTACCCAGGACGCTTCTTCCTTCACACCCATGGCTCCCACCGCCTCCATCAAGTCTGGGACGTCGTCGTCGCCGTCGTGCACACGCTCGATCCGTCCCCCATCGCCACCATCGATGTACCACTGCGATTTCGTGCAGCCCAAAGCTCCGAAGCCCCTTCCCAAGGTTGAGAAGAAAATCAAGCCACCAAAATCCCCCAAGATCAAAGCCGAGCCAGCCAAGAAAGCCAAAGGGGATCAGTCACCCTCTATCTCGTCCAGAGGCTTTTCAATCATCTGGGGCGTAAAAGGGAAAAGAAAAGTACTAGAGGACCTGGTGAGCGTATTCCGAATCCATGATCAAGGACTACYTGGCTTAATATCGYGTAGCCTCCTCTTCCTGCGAAACCCATCTCTTTGCCCATCTCTCCGCCTCAACCAATGCCCTCTCGACCCATGGAATCGCCCTTRCCACCCTGTCCGCCTCCACCATCAGCCCAGATCTCGTTGCTACCCCATTCACAATGTGTTTCCGCCGTCACGAAACCCCCACCGAAGCCATTGGTTATTGACACTCCGCCTTTGTCACCCATACGGCAGCCATCCTTCGACACGGYGARGTCGACGACCACCGACTCAGATGTCTCCTCTCTACCCTCCCCTACTTCATCATCACCCCCRCCTACTCCTGCTTTCATCCCATCTCCAGACTTCCATGTCCTCTGCGAAGATGACATTCGTTATCGGCGCATGGAGAAGCTCACCCGAACCCTTGGGGAACAACCACCTCTCGATTTGGTCTTCCCCCCTACTGTCAAACGCACTTTCGCCGCCAACCTCTTTCCGTTACCATCTGATGAACCCTTGTTCGTGGGACCCCAGATGGCGAATGCTCGTCGTGCACAGATGAAGTCGGGAGATGGCTCGACCGCCCAACTTACCAGGCGGAATAGTGCTTCACTCCTCAGCTTGCCAGGCTCGGGCTCGATCAAATCATCCAAGAGGAGTCGTCGTCCCGCRACTGCATCGTCCACCATGCCTTCAACTTCAACATTTGCTTCCCTTTCCCCCATCAACACCTCACTTGTTTCGAGGCMCATCACCGCTACACTTTTCACACCTTCGTCTTCGCCTGTATCCACCATTTCCAGTTCCAGGCGTCCCTCCACAGCGTCTGCCATTCCATATGACTCGCGCCGGGATTTCTACTCTCCTTCTCCTTCTCCCTCTGGAACACTTTCCCGGACCAGAGTCCCTTTTGCTTCTCATGAATCCCTTTCTTCTGCGACGACTGTTAGCTCAAGTTCATGCTACAGCATAGAGACCCATAATTCGGCTCAACATGAGGGCCTTCCGCYGCCCGGGATTGTTGATTCNNNGCCTTCGTACAACGATCTTCATGGTCGCGAGTACGGCCGTCCTGGAGCATATTCTCCCGTCATCCTGGGCCATCCTCCCTCTCCCATCACCGCGAAACCCAAACCCATTCAAYCTGCAGCACCCACGTCCGCTATCATTCCACGAAATTCAACTTCAACTCCACCATCGCCTTCACCCACTGCAGACGATGACCTAGTAGCTTATGAAGAAGGTTTTGCTCAGTTCAAGACTTCTCCACTTCCTTCACCTTTGGAGGATGCTACCCCGCCACCCAAGCTAAGGACGTTCACTCGAGCTCCAGTCCTTGCTGCTCCACCACGACCAGTACGACGCAAGCCGCCACCTACGTTGAAGGATTACCCTTCCCCTAGAGCTCGTCCKTCCACAGCGCCAGCACCGGCTTCCCCTCCGCAGTTGTTCCGCACTACTGATCGCCGTCCATCGACACCKTTTATTGATACATTGGTGCCTGTTGAACAACAGCTCGAGGAGGTGAAGATMTCTCCTCCCGGRAGCTTCGCCCGCCCTTCATCGAGGAGGGAGCGTCGACAAGGCTGGAGTGGGGAGTGGAACAGGGATGACATGCAGGATGTCATTCAAAAGCTCCGTAACTTGAAATAGGCGGCGGACTCTTCTTTCTTGTGTACATTCATCCCCTCTACGACTCCTTCATTACTCGTGCATCTTTTTTCGCTATCCACGCTCCTTCATATTCATTTCTGTCCTTGCATATCTTATTCCTTCGACATTATACYTTCGGCATCTGTATTATTGTACACCATCTTATTTTCCRGTCCACGTCTGTCCACAAAGACGTGATGATSTTCTTTCTTAGATACTCTCAGGCGGGGTTCATGTTGTATAACTAGCTTTCGACCTTGTAACCTTCTACATCGATGGATGTAGTATATGTACTGTACTTCCTACGGACGCGTACTTAGTGTACTTACGATAGATCACTGATCATGACGCTCATTTGTATTTTATTCCAAGTTNNNATCATTTCCTGGTTTTTCGCTCTATGTATCATTTATCTGACTTTGGCTGAGCTCAGATGGCTTTGCGCTTGCCATCATCAACTTTCATCAGCAGGCTCGYACTTAGGGTTAGAGAAATACTGTGACGCCATTGTGACATTGACATACTGACCGCGGGACTCGTGATTCCCACGGTCAACAAGACCATTGTGGCTAGATTCGAACAATAAACTTCCACTTCTCTTCCTCGTACCACCACGTTCCCTATCATTTTMTCAACCRTTCAAGCTCAAATCTCTCTYAAATCATGMTYGGCGATGCAGTGCCTGTCGTTCCGGTGGCTAGGCCACTAAAACGCTCAGCTTCAACRGCRTCGTTGCCTACCCCCCCTCGGACGCGTCGCAGGCGAAAAGTCAAAGTTGGATCGCATGTCTCCGACGAGAGTGATTCAGATGTTGGGCGGATCGCTTCTTCTGAYGAGGAAGATGTTCTTCAGTCTGGGAAGTCGGTGATTAGAGGACGRAAGSCAGGAAAAGAGGTGGGGCGAGGTGGCTCAGACGATGAAGAGGATGAATTCTGGAAGGGCACGGCGTCGTCGAAGACGTTGTCAACCGCGAGTCCCACCAGAAAGCAGTCGGGACAGCTGGATAGATCACCATCCTCATCGCCGATTCCATTCCTTGACCGCAGGAAGCAGGCCAGCWTGACTCTGGGCGCCGCACCCGTGTCTCCTCCCCCTTCTCGTCGAGTCACTCGYMCTGTGGTGGCAAAGGATGCCTACAAGCGAGCGGAATCGCTGGTGCTACCTACGATCACYGACTCACCAGAGGCTGCTATTCCTGTCAGCCCATCGCCCCCAGTGACACCCGAGAGGAAGAAGAAGGCCAAAGCTCCAGTCAAGAAGTTGGGCGGGCCGCTGCTTGCAGATTCCCCTGATAATCCCTTCATCGACCGAGATGATGATTCTGACGTTGAAGCCACCAAAGGAGAAGACGATACATCGTCGCCTGAACCCGAACCTCGTACCCCCCATGAGGAGAGGCCGACCTTGGCTTATGTCTTGTATGTCTCACATTTTTTTGTTCGTCCCGCAATTGTCTCACATTTCTTGTCTTCCCCTAGCCGCGGTGTCAAAGCGCARTTGAAGAATCCGCTGTACGACCATGTCAACAAGAGGCCCTTGCCCATTGACCCCGACTCATTGCTTCCCCCCGAACATCCGGACTACTCCGGCGACCTTACTTGCCCACCRAAGTTGCTTTTCCCTCAAGCTCATCGYAAGCGACCGGCGCAAAAGCGGGCYAAACGTGCRGARCCTGCTACGCGATATGTSGATTCTAGTGATGAYGARGAKTCTGGTGGTCTTCGGGGTCGCATGGACCTGCCAGCTGGTATGGCAGCGGTCGAAGCTCCAGTGGCTCCTCTCGCTGCTGGCCTTCGAAGGAGCCCTAGAAGAAGGGGCGGACGTGGCTTCGCTGTCGCTGGAGGCCRGTCGTAAATTGCAAACATYYCATCATGCGGACTCTTTTCTCATCCYCTTCATCGYCAAARTCTCAATCTCTCGTTTTCTCGCTCACGATTTTGCAATGTACCATGATTTTRMTTTCTGRCTGCATATTATCATNANANCTCGATACTATCACCCACTCTGCGACACATACACACATCTCCCATACTTTCCTTTCCTTGTTATTTTTCTTGTTCCCCATCGATGTGCCMCTCTCTTGTTATGCGACACCTTCCGTCTNCGNNNNAATTTTTGTAGTTATTGGTTTGTAAGTAGATACATCCTACGGTAGTTCAGCAGCCAATACATAAGGAATTTGTGAATGAACGTTGGTCTTGCCGTTYGTGAACGYGAAGATGTCGTTTCTTTCAAGSTACTGACCGTGGGACTTGGGCTTCTCACAKTCAATAACCTTTCCCWTGTGTTTCTGAACTGTGAACTCGTCCGTCTCCCGTTATCATTCTTCCACCTGAACGGCTGAACCATGTCGAATAAGGCTGAAGSGACTTCTACAAATGCCAACCACACAACCAGCGTCTACGAGGCTCTTCTTCCAAAGCTCACGGCTGTCCTTGAGCTTACACAAAACATGGAAGGTCCGATGACACCYCARGCAAAGCAAGCTTTATTATTCGCCGTCAGTTGGTTTTGGCCTGGTTCTGGTTCTKACATGCTCAATCCAAGTCAAAACAGACGAACGACTTYAAGAACTGCTTAGGCCATGCCAAAGAACTGGCCCAATCGCTTCCAGGAGGYGAACTCATGCTGAAAGARCARGATGATGTGATWGAAATGCTGGAGCAACTRAGAGATCGCAAAAGGTRCGCCWTTTANGMCTGGATYRACCTCTTCGATACNGTCTCTMAYTGGTGMATAGACAAAAACTTGCGAATTTCTCCAAGTCTGTRGTCCCCATTTCTGCTGTTACKCTTGCAGACGATGTCAAAATGGAGCTGGACTCGATGGCGTCGACRCCGTCGCAAGGTTAGAGTTTGGACTCTCGGCTGCTTGGTCAKAGTCTCTGCCGAATGNNNGNACTGCCGATCGCCTGCCCGCCNNNNACCAGTCTACYCYTTCGCCTTTTCARCTTGAACACTCTCTYCATTNCCTACCACCYTCGAGCGCAGGCGTTCCTTCCAYYATYYATCGCCTAGACGGCCCTTYTCATYGAAGCAGGTCTTCCTTTACGCCTTTMCTATMTNCTYAAAAGCACGATGCTGGTCACGGCTCTATTGRCTTTTGGCTCYATCGCCTATACGGTYGCRWCGGATTTGGATGTCGARTGGSTGAAACCTGAKAAGGGTTCGKTGTTYGCGACAGAYGAGAAGATACAWTGTSTRTGGAAGGTGGACAAGGCGGTTGTTTCGCCGTCGTTCAAACTTTGTAGTCGCCCAGGCTCTTCCAAGCAAGCCCGCCGTTCGAGCAGCAGYAGTAGCAGCAGTACTCATGGCGGGGACGATGGTCAAGACGATGGGGAGGGGGATGACGATGCAGATAGTGGCGGAGAACRWAACTGCGGGTTTCCCATTTGGCCGCTTGTTCGCAGTGGTAATGATACCAACACGTATCAGACTTCCATGTGAGTACTTTCTGTCCTCTTTTTGAGCGGTAGCTCATCCATCCTATAGGGTCGCTCCCAATGTTACCACAAAAGCGGACTACTATATCTTAATGACGGATAACTTCGAACACTCGGTCTCCTCCTTTCAGTTCRTCATCAAACGTGAGTCGCATCCATCCTTTTTTCTTTTCGCCGCACCTCGCCCTTATGCAACCTTGAAGCCAAAGATAYGAACGCCGAAGCTGCGCCAACCACTTCAATGGACACCGCTGCCACCGCTCAGAGCGAGATACCAGAAGCAGGTCCACCGGTGGTCTATCCACCATCTGGTCCTCAGTTTCCTGCTGCAGYGGCTCTGTCCGCGTCGCCTAGTACGCCTACAGTGTCAGAAGTGCCCAYMTCCACATCGCCTTTGCCTACCGACCCTTCTCCTGCCTCCGTTTCTCAACCGCCACTGCATTCGCCTTCCAGCCCTGTCGCCAGTGTCGCTCCGAACGCTCCGCCAGTTCTTGGAGTCCCTAGCTTCTTAACAGCTCACAGTCCGCCACCTGTYGCYGCCATTGCTGTCCCTGCATCCATCGCCGGAGCTATCCTGCTTCTTGCTTCGATTCTTGGGATTGACCACCATCTCAAGCAGCGGCGTCTTAGGAAAAGCGAAAAAGAGGCTCTKGCGACCAAGGTGGCTCGGTTTGAAGTCGAGGAGAAACGGAAAGAGCAGATTGGACTTTTTGAGCGGTTTGCGCCTGTKCCGTTGTACATGCCTTCAGTKGCGTATACRGATCTTCCTAGACGGCAAACTAGGCAATCGATCTCGTCGAGGCGGTCCTCGATCTCATCCCGGTATGCGTACGGGTATCCCACAATGCACGGTGGTATGCCTAGGCCCCCAAGTACGCCACCTGTCTATTCCTTCCAGCGACAGCCGCCACCACCTGCGCACTCGTTCCTGCCACCTATGCGGACGTCTTCACCTCTGAGCTACCCTGTCGGCTTTAGGGAGCCTACGCCTTTGCCGTAYACATATGCTCATGAAAGGAGGGATGAACCCRTACCTATCACGCAGTCAGTCCTTACGGATTATCTRCCYCCACCGCCTCCTCTACCTCGTCCTCCTGAAGGGTTGTTACCTGCTCCTCATCGGGCCTAYCTACGGGAGGCTGCATCACCRTTGAGTGACAATCCTTATGTACGTAGTCCTCGGACATAGTCGAAACCACTGTGTAACAGACCATTTTTTGTCTAYGTMCGATATGTAATTACATACTCTTGGACTCTTCCCAACTYTCTATGATGTGYGATGCACGGTGRTCAGAGACGGTGCAGTGTCCACACTTYGTCACCGTTCTAGTCCGTATACGAGRMRTCATGATGATTCCAATTGAGTAACCTRCAGCACGCATGCGATCACATGCACATAGGCAGCACTCTTTGGARTGRAYGATGTATACCTTACGCTKCAAGSAAGCRGCTAGGATGATCAAGGGATCAACTGGCCCTTCTTTCCCWKCTTCGCTGGGATCGCTACAGCGCACAAGGCAGATGCGCCCTTCTGCCAGYGGCCCGTCGCGCGATGWCAACTTGGCGGTGGTGTAGCGGATATATTCCAAGTACTGATTGAGGGAATCTTGASCRGACGCGTGGCTGGGAGTATCATTGAAGACGCGAATACYGTTAWTTTGCGARGARGGGTATTCKTCTTTGGATATAGYGATYGAGGGACTTGGAGCTCGGGGTGAGACTTGAAGTARTATYTGGTTGCTKGTCATTGAACAACATGATATRCGGTGGTATTGGTCCTTATGTGGGCATGTGTTCCCCACGACGACTTGGGGTCTCCACCARGTRCGGTAGATCCTGTGGCAATAAAATGCGSTGATYTGRAYYGTGTAGCCWTCGCGRGAGGACATCTTGGTTACGTCTTCGTTGGGCGTGATATGAGGAGCACCATCCGCGGAGAGGAAAGGGAAGCCATGAACGTTATCGTCGCTGAGATCAAGGCTGAGTTGCGGAGGCTGAGAGTGCGTGTTCACAATCTGAGATGATGGTAGATCGGGATCGGCAGTTTCGGGGGCGTCGAGGAGGTTGTGTGAAGGTGGCATAATCAATGAAAACGACGATCGTGAAGGTATGGGTGCCATGTGGAGTGCTTGTGGCCCAGGTCGTGGTGAGGATAGGAAATTCACAGACAGTGAAGATGATTCAGAGAGGATATAGACTGGGCTAGAGTYRGAACCTTCTTCGTTTACATCYAGRATACTTTGCGCCATGTGGTATAGCCAACCGCCCGAAACGCACAAGGTTGTCCCTTTTTCAGGATCGAAGTCGAAGTCATCGTCAAACTGGGAAGTATCRGAACCAGNGANNTCTTCGTCGAGATCCATRCCACYAAATTGAGCYTCTTCTGCYGTGACAAAMCCGAGCAAGTCCTTCTCATCCGCGGATAGGTATTTGTCTTCGAGGAATGAATCTGGGTATAAATGTGAATATCGGAGGCTTGAAACCAAACGAAGGAGCCGTGAATTGGKGAGTRCKTCGCCCGTGTCGACATTKAGCATCTTGAGGACGTGAAGTGCYGCTATGCCAAGCGTCCTTCTATCAGTACTTGGAAACGGATCGAGGCTCGTTTCGATTCTGTTTAAGACGTGGGAGTCGACCCATTGCTCAGCTTCCCTGATTTGTGGCYCCCAAACATCCTCCAATRCATTRCAAGAACGTCGAGAGTCGAYACYCYTCATCCACGCGAGGTATATAATCTGGAAGTTTTCGAGKCCMCCACKYACGAGCTGTTGATGGAYAAGAGTGCATCGCCCGCAAGTGCATTTGTTAKRGTCCATGGWCGGGAGGGAGCCGCGACCRGCGTTATACTCTTCTCGCTGGGCATCTTTGATAATGTTCATGACGTCTGGAACACCCGGACAGTCGRTRGCAGGATCRATCAAGAATGAGTRGGCWCGTTGGAACAAGGGTGGTCCAGGTGGGACYAGGGACGTTACGTCCAAGCTCTCCTTCGCGGCATCTGAAAAAATCACCATYAACCCYCTCTCYCGTGCCGTCATCTCTTGGAAGGGAGGATCCCACTCTTCGTCTTCAWCTTCCCCCRAKACATCCAACCATAATTTCATAGCCTCCGTCATGACGTARATTTGGAGTATTTCGAYGATATCTTCAACGAGCCTTGTTCGGATATATCTGGAYACCTGGATGGCGGCRTRTATRRATGTGTCTTTTGGCAATGTTTGGTCACCGCAATAAGAGTTGAATAACAGKRTTCGGGCGAGCCCGTCGTGYGCCCATCCATGTACCATGTAGCTTCGGCAAAAGCGAAAATGGATCCATTTTTCCAGAGGTARGTCTTGGAACGCTTCAAATATCATGTCTGGACCGCCRTAWTCCTCTCTTATACWCGTACTCCCCATGCTKATATCGTCCTCCTGTCCATCCAATTCCTCCAGGTCTTCGTCGGARGGTGGAGGATCAGCATTCCAGAAGGCTYTTGGGTCGATATGAAACGGAGAAAACACCTTCTTTCCCAAGCCAAAATTGCGAGAGAGCCATTGGATCATCAACAGKGATAACTTCGWCTGTGGGACCAAGACCAAGGTTTCGTGTCGACGAAGGAGGGCATTGGGRTTACGTCTGACGTCGAACTCGTACAACATTGACGGTGGTAAGCTATAGCCCAAWATCATCACAAGCGAATCAAGTRAATGGTTTCAACAACRAACCCTTTTGGGTTWCGCTCATAAACCCATAGTTCTTGCCTGGGTATYGGTTTATCTTCGTCTTCCGCGATAAAATCTGCACCGTAAAAGGGATTATTCTCCTTGGRGAGAGGTAATCGCGTTCCWATCATCCTAACYAGCTGKTCAATCACATCTTGAACCTCAACRAGCTCCAAGAAMTCGAGCGAAGTATTCCCTTCAGGCCGCATCACAGCGAGGCCATCATCGATCGCAGTCGAGACAAGTTGACGGCGTCTGTCRACGGTGAGGCGGTGACCGACCACCCAAAGAAGGAGCATCATAATACGCGCCCGAGTCCCTACATCACCCAGGGATGCAGCACGCTTGAAATGAGGGTTCTGTCGGAATGAAGTGAACATCCCAGTYAGAAGAGGRAAAGACGTCCTGAGCTCGATGAACCAGTCCAAGTCTGCGAGGTCGTTGGAAGGTGGCCGCATGGCATCAATGGCTGGATGAGCTGACAGCGCTCTGTATACTGAGAGATGWGCGTGCTTGTTAGCCTCTTTTGYAGGCTTTTTTGCGNTTTTTTAGAACGTCCGAAGACTCTCGAATATATCGAAATACAGCTTCGAGATCGACTGTTGAAAGTAGGCTAAATGTCAGCACCATGCGAGTACGTAGAGTAGGGCCTAGAGCATGCCTTTGATGTTGTTATTGAACTGAGCACCGTGCACGTTATTAAAAATTGAATCATCGCAAGCCGTGTTGTGAATCTGCAGGGGTTCTTCGTGACTAACGAGGGACATCCGCAGAGACAAGGCAGAGGAATGGCGCAGTTATTTGACAGAAGAAGACGCCGAAGCCTTTCATGATGAGCTGCGGCGAAGCTCCATCTAGACACATTTGATGCATGATGCATGAATGACTGAACTTGGAAGTTGACTATAAAGAACACGACTCAATTTGTGCAGCGTGTGTGCNNNGNGNNNNCNNNTGCGAAGGYTTCCGCAACCTAGCCCCTAACTCGAAGTGAGTCACATCTTCAGTTACTCAAAATCATGATCGCGCAGACAATTTTGTTCATTCTTGCTTTCAGCTACTACATTTCCTACATTCTCAATGAGTGAAGCTACGACGAACCTGCAAGGCAAGAGAGGAGGGAAGAAAAGAGGGTATGGCGGAGGCAAGGCCCGMAGCGATTCCAGCCCTGGTATCAATACCAACAAGCCCGCTGGGGATGGCCCCAGGCATGTCAAGGGGAAGGGGAACGCTAGGTCGGAGTCAGTAGTTTCGACAGCGACCTCTACCTCGCCTTCTGCTACGTCCGTCGAGCACGTCGCTACATCTCTGGCAAGCCTATCCTTGGRACGAGCACGTCCTGCGCGCCCTGGCTACGGGACCGCGGGTAGATCAACAACCGTACGCACAAACTTTCTGAGAGTCCGTCTCCCAGAAATCGACCACTACTATGACTACTCCATCATTATCGAGCCCAAGCCACCAGGTCCTGGAGAGTTAGAGGAGATTATTGGGCAATTCGATCGAGTCATTCAGGGAAAGGAGTGGTCGAGTCGCACCGTCCACGATCGTCATTCCAGGCTAGTATCAAGAACGAAACTACCCCAACCATTACAGCTTGACGTCGGCCTCCATCGAGAGGG
The DNA here is from genome assembly GCA_029747585.1 of Pleurotus djamor. Lineage (NCBI taxonomy): Eukaryota > Fungi > Basidiomycota > Agaricomycetes > Agaricales > Pleurotaceae > Pleurotus > Pleurotus djamor. The sequence goes on from JAPEVF010000057.1 coordinate 81,847, forward strand.
TCGGCTCACGACCTATCAAATCTGGCTCCAGTTTTCCAACGTCCTGGACGTCAAAGCGTTCGAAAGGTGAGTGGTACCCTTCGTTCTGGTGAACTTACCTCACCAATCCTTCTAGATATCTCCAAGGTGCGAATGAAGGATATGATCCCCTCCCAATCATCTCCGCCCTCAATCTGGACACCCAATATACGGCATCCCGGGATGGAATTCGCATTGGAAAGCGCGCTAAAGCTGCGGAGGATGGTGTTGACAAGGGTGCCGATGGCAAAGCCCGTCATTTCTGGAGAGACTTACAGGGTAATCCGATCGCTCTGCGTAGTGGAGGCGGGCTAGAGTTACTACGAGGTATATTTACCTCCGTCCGACCATCCGTAGAGGGATTGCTGTTGAATGTGTGAGTATCCAATTATCTTGCGACCCAGACCTTATACTCACGAGGACGCTTAGGAACGCATGTACCATGGCATTCTATCAGCCTGGAAACATGGGCACGAAACTGTTAGAAACACAAAGTTCGGCCGGGGGTATACCGAAYCTCCCGCAATCGTTCACCAGCGGTTTGAGAGTTGCAACCACCTATCGGGGGTACAAGGAACGAAAGTACATCTCTCGGATCCACGACAGGAGCGCCCGTGACCACATATTTCCTTGTGCGGAACTTGGAGGTCGAGTATCAGTCAAAGACTACTTCGAACAGAGTAAGTTGTCTATGCTGTCATCCGCGCTTAGCACTGAAGAATTTTCAGAATACAATCTTACCTTGCAACAACCTGACCTCCCATTAATCGATATCGGGAGCAAAGGAAAGTCAAGGCTCATTCCTGCGGAACTGTGCCAGATCGAGCCAGGAACTGCGTATACTGGGTCATTCTCAAAGTTCCAAGCACAAGATATGCTCAAAGCCGCCTGCAAGTCACCTCATGACAACAAGGATTTCATCATGAACGCTGGTCTTCCAAAGTTTGCTCTACAACATACGACGAGGTTAGGACTAGAGGTATCTCTTGAAATGATGGAGATCCCGGCACGGGAATTCGATCCACCTACCGTGTCTTATCGGGGCAACTCACGAGTCTCTGTGAGGGATGCGAGCTGGAATCTTGTCAAGCAACGGTTCCACCAAGGCGCCCAGGTCCAAAGCTGGTGGGTGCTTGTCATGGAAGGCGGGCGTCCATACAACTTCAGCGGCAAGGACGACAAGAGGTTGGTTGATTTACTGGGCAAATTCAACAGTATGATGTCCGCCAGTGGCCTCCAAGTCGCCGGCAGCGCTACCCGTCCCAGTGAAATCATCTTCCTCAAATCTCTGGGGAACCCGAACGGCGCCGCTCAAGATATCCGTCGGGAGCTTTCCCAACGACCCAACAAGCCCGACTTCATCCTTGTCTTGCTACCACGGCATCATGAACTTTACAAGACCATCAAGCGAATTGGCGACGTCGAACACGGTATCCATACGATCCATATACTGATGGACAAGGTCCTAAAGGGTCCTCGACCGGAACAATATCTTGGGAACGTGATGCTGAAGCTCAACTCCAAGCTGGGGGGCATCAATCATCGGCTGGATGATTCGGCTATGCGGTGGCTCACTGAGGAGAGTACGATGATGGTGGGCATCGACGTCTCGCACCCCACTGGTNGGGACGGGCGTCGACGGTGCTCCATCCGTGGCTGCAGTGGTCGCAAGCGTGGACAGTGCCTTTGCCCAGTTCCCCGCGAGCATTCGTATCCAACGCGGCAAGCAAGAGGTACGTAACACCGCCAGTAACGTGTAACAACCTTGACTGATGATTTGACAGATGCTCCACGAGCTCCGAGACATGCTGATTGAGAGGCTTCAGCTCTACCAGGCGAAGAATAAGTTCCTTCCTCGAAGACTATACGTCTTCAGGGATGGTGTCTCCGAGGTAAGATAAAAGTTATTTGTGAGTTGTCGTCGCTGAACTGAGTGTTTTCCCGCAGGGCCAATATAACATCGTTTTGGACGAAGAACTAGAGCAAATACGTGAGGCCGTCAGGCATATGTACAAGGACGCAACGGCGTACCCCAAGATTTCGGTGTTGGTATGCGGAAAACGCCATCATGCGCGTTTCTACCCCGAGAACTCCAACCAGGCGACGAAGAACGGCAATACCAAGCCGGGAACAGTCGTGGATAGAGGCATCACGTCTCCGTAAGTCGTGTTCCGTTTTTGTTTCCAACCACCCCTCCTGACTTCTGCTGCTAGCCATGATTTCGATTTCTACCTGCAACCACATGCGGGCCTGCAAGGCACCGTCCGACCAACACATTACGTGGTCATCTACGACGAGAATAATTTGACTGCCGATGTCATTCAACAGGGAACCCATGCCGCAAGCTATCTTTACGCTCGCGCGACGAAGGCGGTCAGCTTGATCCCGCCAGCCTATTACGCAGACATCGCTTGCGAACGGGGACGCTGCTACATCCAGGAATTCTTTGCCGGAACCCGAGGCAAAGGGACCAAGAACAAGGATGCTCTGGAAAGGGTGTTTAGGGACGCGCTCGCGAAATGGGGGAATGGGGTGAGTGCTTACCTTCTCCAACTTTCTTCGATACTGATGAGGGAACATCCTTGATAGGTTCACGAAGATATTAAGGACACCATGTTTTATCTGTAAAAGACTATGCTCAAATGTTTGCGATTATTAGCATCCCCCAGTATGCATAAGACTTACTGTACTTACATGTACCCGAAAAGAATAGGATATGCTATATCATCCTCTGTTATGTCGCTCCCTCCTCCATCGAGCGTCTTGCACATCTTGCTTGCCGAACACGTCGTCGTAGGTGCCACCATGAACAACACGGGGCGTTTCGCTGCCCATCATTTCGCGTTTCTTCAGCGGAATCGATTCTTGAGCCCGCACGCATTTGGATGATTCACGGATCAGAGGGGAAATCTCGAGGGAGCCGTAGCGCCGTTGGATTGATAGCGAGAAGAGTTGAAAGATGACGACGGAGGCTATCGTGACGAAGCCAGCTGGGGTGTTATAGAGCATGTTGAGCTTTATCTTGTTTTCTGCATCGGAACATGAGGTTGGTAGGGAATCGCAAGAGGAAAAACTCACCTTCGCTTCTCGTCACAATCATCATGACTCTGCTCCTCCCCGACCTTCCGCGATGAATATTGATGCCCACAGGATCTGCCCGAGAGTGATACCTTCCGTCGCACCCTGTTGGACGTTGGACTTCAAAGAGGTCGATATGGCGGCTCGTCAGCGCTGGTTGTTGTATTGCCAGTGGTGGGGACTGCATCTGGCTCAAGTCTCCGACGACCGTGTCCGGCGACTTTCCTTTCGAAGCCTTGACTTTGGGACTTGCGTTAGACCTCGAAAGATCGATTGGTGCTTCTGGTCTTGCGATAGCTCATCCATGAACAGGCTGAGGATACGACTGAAGCTTGGGGACTTACAGCCAACATCATTCTGCCCTCTTCCTGTGCTTCTTTCAACCGCGCGTCTTCTTCATCTCTGTAGACTCTTTTAAACTTGTCTTGCCAGTAAGGATGGTAGGACTTGTGGTGAGCGATGTTGAGAGGTGGCACATTGTCGCTGAGATGATTGAAGTGTCTTAGAGTGCTTACATACATACTTTCTAAACAGGTCGAAGACCAAGTTTCCTAATTATAAGTGTGAGAAACTTATTTCACACAGTCAATAACAACTATCCTCGCCTCTGCTCCCAAGAGGAGCCTTTCTATTTACTCGTCACTTAATTACGAAATTCGTACGGAGCAATTCCGTCTAATTGAGGTCTGACGAATCATAGGCAACAGCGAAAGGAGAATCAACGATGATTCCTTCTGAACGCGGCGGTGCCGCATAAAACCTCCGGAGGTAGATAAATATGCGCGATACCAACACAGAATGAAGGCACCGTTGAAGGCTAACAAAAGTCGGGTGAGGGACTGGCGGTACATGAAAAAGGCGCGGACTTACGCCAAGAGGCGATCAAATCCAGCACCCTGAAGGAATGAGAATCTCTGCAAGTTCGAACATATTGATATTCAAATAGACCGTACGCCGTCTACGAGAGTCAATATAATATTTGCGGTTCCTATCACTGCGGGTAATACCTGAGCCTGAGGTGAGTATTGAGAGTATGTGTGGTGACACACCAAGGAGAGAAATGAAGTAAACAAGGCCTGTAGGTTCGTTCATAATCTTGTAGTGTTCAAGGATGAAGCAGTACCGGAGTAACTTACCATCTCTGAAGAACAATTCAACGCAGGTTCGCGGGCTCAACAGGGACGAGATTCTCAAGTGTGCTGACGGGTCTCTTGAGTCCAGTGAGGACCAGCGCATCGAGGGCTTTAGATCATACCATATTTCAGACAGTTGACCACCGTTAGACCGACAATAGCTACATATTATCCATTATGAGCGGGTAAACAAGGCTATTGGGGGAAGAATTACCTATCTCAAGGGCTATCAATAAAACATAATTCAAAAGCTTCGATCTGGGAAACTCGTTTCCTTCGGGGAAGCACCCAGGCAGTGGCAAGTCACCTGAAAGGACTGCGATGAAGTCAGAAAAATGATGAGTTCAGTCAGTGTTTTGGAAAATGGGACTTGCATTGCTTGACGTCGGAGTGGAGAGCCAATCCAATGCCCACGGATACAAACGCTATTATGACCATCGTAGCAATGGATATGCTGATCATACGTGTCCGTCCGTACAATGTCCATACCCGAAATAACATGACGACTAAGGGCAGAACCGTGGTCAGATGGTCATGGCAGAGCCCATTACAGTTGGAGAAGCGTACATTCAGAAACCAAGATCCCTACGGAGAATAGAGCTACAGCGGTTCAGCACTACGCTCTTACTGTGCCCGGTGTGATACTTAAGGGAACGATCCTTACCTCCTGTGGCGACGTCAACTTGAACACATTTTGATTGCGAGAAGCCATACGAAAATTGATCTATTGAGGATAAGGCAGTCGTTAGATATGTGACCCATCAGTTGAAAGGTTTCCCGGGGGCTTACAGTAGAAACTCAGTGGGAGGTCAACAAATGGCAGATATCTATTGAGGAAAAACAGGGCCCCGGCGACACCCTGAGGCTTGGTCCAGACCAAGTGGACTTCATCGGCGAAAGTAAGGTGGAAGTCATAGAGCTAGAGTTAGTCTTCACGATACTATAGGTCCAACACGAAGGAACTCAACGAAGAGGCTATACGATACGACTGGAACCAAGGCTTGGTTCAATCGCTACGAAGGCTGGAAAAACGTTGCAACGCACCGTGAAGATACTAAAGTGAGGAGTCAAAGTTAGCAAAGGTAGAGAACTGAAGGATAGGGAATTACTTTGCTAGATTGGTATCTGTAAAGGTCGCTAGGGGTGATAGACATGTTGAGACAGCTGAAGATAGATGGCTGAGGAACATAGGGAATATTTATACGGACGGCACATCACAAGCCACCCCATCTTATGATCTTTTCGCTCGCGAATAGAGGCGTATGCGACTAGATTACTTTCTGAAACTGATATTTATGAATAGGGCCTCGATTGTCAACATTGTTCGGCGATCATAATCGGTTTTTCTGGGAAAGTTGTGGTGTAATGTTGAACTTTTTGGAGGATGACCTTCCCTACTCTCCGAGTCTATACTCGATAGGTCATCGTTGGAAGTCGGTGTGGAGGAGTGCTGTTACTCACAAGTGCACGATCCACCACATGAAGTGTCCAGATAGCCGTTGGCTACGGAGCTATCACCGTGATATTGAGTCCTGGAAGCTCGCCCAAATGACTACGAATGAGCAGGAGCTCAACAGCGTCGTGAGAGCCGCCCGGGGATGGGTGTTGATGGATGATGATGCATCATCTGTGGCTACAGTGTTCGTTGAAGGGACGATGGCATAACGTCCTGATAGAAGACATATCCAACGTGGTCAACAAGATGCTCCGTCACCCGCGAGTGCGTGATAAATACGTGATCCTGATGAACACCAAGGCGACAAGAAGAACGAAGCGAGCTGGCGAGACCGCACATGAGAGAGGTTTTTCCGAGCCTCATCTCTTTTTCTTTAACGCGCCCAAGTTTGGTGGTTCAGTGGAGTATGTGAGTCATGACTGACAGGCATCAAGGAGTGCGGTCTGTAGGTGTTGGCTGGGTGCACTTGGGCAATGGACAAACGGTGCGGGCGTTTTCAAGAGGCGTCTGANTTTTTTGAACTACACCCAAATACGGGCAAATAGAAGGGCTCCCGCCAGGAACCTTGCTAGCACTGAGTAGTCTACGGATTATGGCTATCTCATACGATGATGACCCAGCGCTGACGATGGAAGTAGGAAAGTCCGTTATTATGAAGCTTGATTACAGAGGATTAATCGATACAAGAATATACATGGGGATGAAAGATACAATAGAACTAGGGAAGTGTGGCCAGGAGGACGATCCACCGTCGGCGGCGGAGGTATCAGAGAAACTAGTTTCACTTGCGCAGCTTACGCGTACCTAGAGAGCCTCGCATATGAGAGAACGGCATTTTGGAACGGGTGATAGAGTACTTACGCTTCACCTTCTTCGAGGGTTTAGGGTTCCCAATGATGACCGGATCCGTGTCCAAGTTGATAGCATGAGGTGGCTCTGCGCCCTCGTCCAAGTTGGCTGATTCAGCATTGCGTTTGGTGCCTGTGGGGAAGCTCACACTCGGAAGCTGTCCATCGAGCATAATATTGATTTTCGGCTTCGATGTCGCATTGGTAATAACTTTGCGGGATGTGCCTGGGGAAAATTCGACATCCTTGTCTTTCCACAGGGTGATGTATTTGAAGAGGAGACGTTGCATGGCTTCGTGAAGATGGAATTCGTTTGGCGCGGGGTCAAGAAGCGTGTATTCAGGGAAGACTTGCTGGACCAGTTCATCTAGAAGGTCCGAAACAAAACCAAGTTGGGGGTGCAAAACCATTCGCCAGTCCGGGGGAGTTGACAAGAGACCGCCTCGGGTGTCGGGTTGCTGAGAGCTATTGGGGATGTTGTGGATGAGGAAAAACTTCCAAGTATCGTTGAAATCCGAATTGTGGAGGTCGTCGTCGGGACCATTGGCGGCTTTAGGTAATGCCCTCAATAGGACAGAAAGGATGCACCAGAATACAGACTCGGCATCGTGGAAAGCTTGATGATGAAAGTCAGCTTCCAAGAGGGAAGCATCTCTATAACGGTCACGACATCGTCTCATATCGAAGTCGCTACCATGAAATGTGCCGCCAACATCCTTCAACGTGCGCAGAGGGTCATCTGCCGATGCATAGGCATCTTCGTATTGTGAAGCAATATCTTCTGGAAGTTCAGGCATCTCCTGGAACATCATATTGGCATGAAGAACTTTCCCGACTGCGACCGAGCGCGCAATGTACTTGGGTGTACCCTGGAATGGTGAAATTAATATCTAGGAGGAGGTATTAGAGCGGGACGACGTACCGTGCGTTGATGCAATTGGTTGTGCTTTCCTTTCCTCCCTCGGTTACACTTGCATGCGTTGTCCAGGTCAATGATCAAGGCTTCAGATCCCGCATCCCTTTCGCTGCGGGCGGAACGTCAGGTCAGGGATACAAAAGCAGAAAAAGATAGAAACTCACCCCGAAAGCACCTCGTTGATGAAACGCGGGCGATCAATTTGGTCGTAAAGCGCCGTTTTGGGGTACCCCTCAACGTGCACCGCGTTGATCATGATGTTCGCAAGGCTCAGGTCGCGGTGCAAGACGTTCCGTCGAACGGCATGACGATGTGCTAGAAAGTAAATGAAAATCAGGAAAAGAAAGTGGGAAGTTGCGTTGGCGGCGTACCTTCAAGTACATCGTACATAACCTTCAAAAACTTGATCAAGCTTTTGCATTTCGCTACCAGTTCTCCAGTCGTCGCAAGAACGATGCGAGTCTTCGTCCGACTAACCCCACCAACCTGCACTTGTATCGTCTTCCTACGGGTCTTGACCTGATCGTACGAGATCATCGCAGCGAAACCAGGAGCGTGCCCGGCTTGGTGGAGGGTTTCGTATAGCTCACCCTCTGTGAACGTAGAGTAGTCGCTGCGGTATTGATCCTTGATGATGTGGAAATCGCGGGACTTGGCGATCCATGTCATCCGATGCCACGGTTCGCCAACAAGCACAACCTTGCAATTATAGTACGTGGTGTCCTCGGTCTTGATATCCCATTCGGGAGGGTCACGAAGCGACAATCCTTCGGAGAGCGTAATCGTCTCGTCGTAGAAGAGATGGCGGTCCGCCTTCTTCGGGTTATGAAGCGTGTAAGCGAACTCGAGGAGTGGCATGAGGTTGACCCAGCCAAAGTCTTCAGAGCAATCAACTCCCGAAGGGCTTGACCAATGAAGCGTGTAACCACCCGGCCAAACAGAGAATCCAAGGAGAGATACACGATGAGGAAGGGCTTGACCAGCAAGCCCTAGGTACGTCATGCACTGTTTGGGGCCGTCGTCTTTATTATCATTCCTCTTGAGCTCCCCTGGGCTCACAATGTGATGATAGGCAGGGGCTAGATTCTCGAGCGCAAGTTTATCGGCGATGGATTTGGGAAGGATCGCAAAGTCCGAGCGAGACGGGAAGCGTAAGTGAGGGTGGTGGCGCAAGTTACGTTCATGAACATCGACACAAACGAGTTCCTCCTCCTCACTGTCAGGGAATGCCTCTGGGTCCATGGTGAGAATCGGTGGCACACATGTAGAGTACACGACAATGGACTTACCATGTACTTCATGAAGAACTGCGTTCAAGGCATTGACGCAGAGATCATACGGTGATGTGTCCGGCGAGCTGATGAACGCACTGATGGCGGCAAGGATTTGGACGTTTTGCGCCAAGGCTGCTAGCTTCTTCTTGCCAGTTCTAGTCGGTTTGTTGAGGCGAGTATCCCTGAAGTTCGCGTTGGGTTCAAGGCCTTGCGCAGGTGGTTCCATTTCGCGACGACAAGTTGCTGGAGCTTTGTGTGGTTTGACGGGGGTGGACTCGACTTTAGTGTCTGTCATGATGGTACGAGGAGAAGGCACGATGTTAGTATAACCACAATCATTCCTTGCAATTTATAGGCTGACCTGTAATTCCAAAACGGGACGACAATGGATGCTGCGATCGTTGCGGCAGGAAACCAATGTGGCAAGAGGAAAAGGTTGGGCCACCAGGATTCAAAGTCCGCTACCGCCTTGTTCGAACAGTCAGGTGATCGCGCCGTCCTCAGGAGCTCCCCCTGGACCTTCGTCCCCAATCCCATCGTCTTCTCCCAGCCTCGAGCTTCACATTCATATAGCTCACTTGCATACAGAGAGATGAGCAGCAGCTCTGAGAGCTCAAAACTACGATCGACTATGACCTTTCAGCGCACTAAATTGGTTATGGCCCACTGTCCCATCTCGCGACCCTTTTTCCACCGCTCCCTTTTTTGGCCAACACACAAAGGAGAGTCCCCCATTGCCACTTTCCGTCTCCAGATTATCTCCATAATGGGACGTTGACTCTGACTCTTGCGCACCGCATCTCCGATCTCAGATTTTTCGCCAAGCGACACCATTGCCAGCGAAAAAGCGTCNAGTGAAAAACTTGAGCGACAACGACGTCCGACTCTCCAGCCTCGTTAAATGAGCTTGGACTCTGATCCGCTTTCGTCCTCACTTTAGTGCTCCGTACTATATTAATCGAGTCATACTCAGATGTGGATACGTATCCTCAGTCCTGACCAGCCTCAGGCTACCTGCTCTTCTCGCTCCAGTCTGGCCCATTTTACATAGTGGTCATAGTTATCACGGGTGGAAAAGAAACGCCGTTGATCATGACTGAACAGCCACAGAAAGACAGGCTTCCATTGATGCCCTGGTGGAATCAGATCAGTCACCGTGGTATCTAGGCGCGATGTACGTCGCCAATTTTCTAGCTCTTCACGAAAAATATGCATCAACAGACTCATAGTCCCCAAGCATCGTAGCGTACTGAGATCTCTCATGGACACGGGAACTAGCCAATCTGAGGCCTTCCATCGCAAGATTGAAGAAACAAGGTACATTATGTGCGAACGGCGCGGTTCATGCCACCTCTCCTATAGCCTCAACACTCAGTCGGGAGGAGGTCATAAATACCTACCAGTTTCGAGTCGGAAGAAGAGCCCAGTGCCGAGGACCAGCTGAGAAAGAGGCATTAACACTACTAGGCCATGAAAATGCCATGAAAACTCGCACAGTGAGTCCTAAGATCCCTCTCGGGCATCTAATCAGAAGGGTCATTGGTCTATTAAGATGACGACGATCCAGAGACGGTCCTGGAGAAGTTATCATATAAAATGAATTGGCCCTCAGGTGCCCGAAAGAAACGACGAAAAGCATCCGACTGTACGTTGTCCAAACGGTCAAGTAACGCTGGAGAGGGGGAGGGTGCGCTATCTGTGGCTGAAAGTGCTCCCCGGTGTCGAAAGTGCCTTGGCCCATCTCTCTGCAAGCTTCCGTATCCGATGCAGCCAAGCAAGAGGAACGGCAGCCCTTCATCGATGGATGCCACTTCGACTGATGATTTCACAGATACTGAACGGTGACGCTGCCATATTCGAGAACCTTTCGCTGGCACCCAAAGTAAAGNAAAAAAAAGTAGGAATNAAAAGCCTTGAGAGGGTATTCAGAGAGGCTAACGCGAAATGGGGCAACGGGGTAAGTGCATACCCAGTTCGAGCTGTCTCTCTAACACTGACGTGGGGATATGTTCTAGGACCACCAAGGGTATATTATGCCTAGTATCAACCAAACGTTCAATATTGTAGACCGGTGTCGTTATGTATACGACTTACTGTACATGTACATAGGGTGCGTAAAACGTGCTAGGTCACCACCTTCTGGTGTGTCGTTCCCTCCCCCGATGAGCTTCCTGTACCTCTCGTTTATTGAAGACATCGTCGTAACCACCTCCGTGTACAGTGCTGGGCGTTTCGCTGCCCATCATTTCGCGCTTCTTCCGCCGAATCAGTTCCTGAGCACGCGCCCGCTCAGATGATTCCCGCGTCAAACGGGCGTTCACCTCCGGCGGTTTCAAGGGATCGACAACGCGGTTCAATTGATAGCGGGAAGAGGTGGAAGATGACGATGAAGGCTGCCGTGACGACGCCAGCTGGCGGGATATAGAGGTCAGCGGATCGTGCATAGCCTGCCGGGCTTTATCTCGTTTTCTATGACAGAATGTGAGTACAAGAGGACAGTTGGAAGAACGTACTCTCACCTTCGCTCCTCGTCCCCATCATCGTGACTCTGTTCGCCAGACTTCCTCGACGAATACCAAGGATTCAGGTCCTTGCTAGAAGGCGCCAGTGGAACTCCCTTATCTGTCTCCGCAGGATCCGCCTTTTTCTTCGACGACCGAGCAATGGCCTCCATCGCGCCATGCTCGAGGTCTTCAAAGAGGTTGATATGGCCGCTCGAAGTCGTCAGCGCCGGTTGCTGCATCGCCAGTGGTGCGGGATGGGTTTGGATTTGATTCGAGTCTCCGTCGTCCTTTTCCCGAGATTTTCCTTTCGAGTCTTTGACTTTGAGGCCTGCTTTCGCCCTCAGAAGATCCATTCGTGCTTCTGAGTCCTGCGATAGGTCATCCATGAACAGGGTACGACTGATGCTAGGAAACTTACGGCCAACATCATTCTGCCCTCTTCCTGTGCTTCTTTCAGCCGCGCTTCTTCTTCATCTCTGCGGACTCTTTCGATGTTATCTCGGCGGTAAGGATGGTAGGATTTGTGATGAGCGATGTTTAACTTGCCCATGGTTAATGCGGAAGTATCAGTCGAGCGCTTGAACGTCACTCATGTGTCTTCTCTTACTGACTGTGGGAGTTCATATTCCCACAGTCAATATCCGAGATCATTTGTGGACCGATCGACAAAACTCACTGGTTGATTCTCATGATATCACTACCTCCAGAGATAATCTTGCATATTCTGTCTTTTGTGACGCTGAAGGACCTCCTTCCACTCCATCTCGTCTGTAAGGAGCTCACTGGGCTCATACGGCTGCGTGCGGAAACTGTGTATCGGGATGTGGCCTTCACCAGCGATTTTGTGTCATCCCGCGAGATGGAGTTCGAGGACTTGATGAGTGTTTACTCTGAAAGGGCGTTATATCGTGTGGAAAGCTGGAAACACCTCTGTACGGACTCCCTCCTTCGTATATCAATGGTCTTATAGACCCTCTGTCAAACAGGCATACGCCGCAAGCTCCTTGGTCCTAGCTGGCTGGGCTACGGCCCATCCACATTGAAGAAACATGGAAATAATGTCAATTCACGAATGATACATCGATTCAAGGTCGACGAACTTGCAGGATACGTAATTTCAACCTCGATGACGGGGTCTTTGATCGTCTCGGACATATCCTCCGGGGAAATCTTGTGGTCGATCAGTGAGGTGTGTAACTGAAACCATGACTGTCCTCTACTCAAACCCGTTACTCAGAACCAAGGTTACGTGCGTCCTTATGCACATTGCGAATATGGCCAAGGCTATATCGTATTCGACCGTTTTGACGGACACAAAGAAGTCTGGCGCCGCGCATGTGACTTTGACTCCTCCCCATTGCCCGAGGAGTCTCTTCCCGCACCATTTCAGCTTGAAGCGTACCGCAAGACCTTGGAAGATCATCCTAACATCCGTGGCCACTTTCGCCCATGGCTGCTCCTCACCCCTCCTGCCCCCACACTCGCGTATCGTTTCGTATATCCAACCCTCCTCGTTTGTGGTCACGACCAGGCCTTCCTATACGATATTCCGAGCGGCCAGATAATACAGACCATCAAGGATATCCAGCAGATCAACGAAATGGGCGAAGAACTAGGGGACCTCCGCTATGTCGAACTGAGCGCCAGGTATGTCTTCGTCTGTGGTTTGGAGACATTGCGTGTCTTCTCTAGACAAGACGGATGCATGGTGCTGGAGATCACATCGAGCGACCGGTGGTACGGAGCCTGGAGGTTTGAATTGGTACCAACCCCATTGCAGGAAGGACACCAGGAAATGGCTCTCCAGCCCTTCAACGTCTCACGGTCTTCGGTGATCAGAAACGACAATGACCCAGCTTTATACGATAACATCATCGCTGGTAAGTGCTTTTCTGATCACGAGCAAGGTGTTTCTGAATTGATTGCTCTCAAGCCCATGTGTCCTCTTGTGGCTCGCATCTCGTCGTTCTACTCTCCAGCTCCCGATGTCTTGTCATCCATGACTTTGAACGCGCTGTCAAAGGCGAGAGCACGCTACATGAACTAACCTTGGACATCCAACTTGGGTCACCTCGATTCCGGTCCATCTATCTCGCGTATGAATTCGGCAGAATTGCAGTCGCTACGGTATGTACCCATTGATTATGGCTCCTCCACCAATTACTCATGAGGCATGTAGGCCAGTGGCATATTTATTGCGCAGCCGATCACAAGAGAAGACGGTACGCCGTATGTGCGTGTCGCTCGTGTTATGCACCTTTGCGATATGCATTCGCTGCGTCACATCAGCTGCCTCCAGATGACGGATACAGGCCTCTTCGTCAACTGTTACCCGTCAACTGCTCTGGTGCAGTCATCTGTAGACGGGTTCAATGAGAGTCTTACTGCTCCTGGTCGTTACATAGGTGAGGTGACTCCTTCGGCTTTGCTCCACCTCTCCTCACCCCAACGCTCTCTTAGCAATGCCCAATGGTGCGCAGGTGGTAGTTGTTCGCATGGAGCGTAAGTCGATTAGTCGTGCCGCGGGCGCCAACACCGCTAATCTTATCATCTTCCAGGTGACAGACCGCTCCAATCAGATATATATGATCTCAACGTTGTACCAACTTCGTAGTCCGCTGGCTTATGACGTGAATGAAACAGTCCTCGCCTCAAAGGTGCTTGTTTACCTCACGAAGTTTGGCCCACAAGCCATAGCCATACAGCGCTTGGCGGAGTCTACCTTGCATAGCTCCGCTGTCGGTCTGCTTTGCTTGACGCTCGTATCGTCGCTGCTGTTTCTCCCCGAGCCTTCAATATGGTCAGACTGCGATGTCCTGTGCAGGGTGAACGGTCGATTACGTTGGGAAAGCTCTGGTTGAGGTGAGGTAGCCTTACGTTCCGCTGATGTCGTCTCATTAATCGTCCTTTCTTTTCAGTCCCGACAAGCTAACCTCGTCTGCTTTCAGCAATTCATCCATGCGATGTGGCTGACCTCCTCGGTAGACACGATACTCCTTGACCATTCAGAGTCGTTTCCCAACGCTGCTGAAGCCTGGACGAGAGCAATTGTATGTATGTATCTGCGATCACTCCGCTGACGGAGCCTGAAGGGCCTGACTCACTATCCTAAGCGTTGGCTAGTCATGCTACCACATAGCTGTGGGCTGTCATATTCGCAGATTTTCACCCAGTATGGTGTCAGCGATGGCCCAAGTACATGAGTCAACACGGTACCTCGAGAGACCCAGTACAATTTTGGACCTTCGTTCGAAGTTTACCTTCTAATTAATGAAATCGTCGAGATATTTATTCTCGATCCATGAACTTCATTCAACTCACGCTGTATCTTCTAGGCGCTTCCATGCCTCTTGCAGATATATATACGGTGCATTATGCGTCTCATATTGTATCAAGTCCCTCGTTGGGATGCCATTTCGCATTGATGGATTCTGAATGGTCATCGTCGTACTCTTTTCAAAACGGTTCGGTCTCTCCTCTTCTCAACTGCGTGATTCATGTTTGAATGTACTCACGCCATTATCTTTAGGGGAACCTGCTTTCGATCACTCTTCAAGATGGGACTACTTCGCTGGACCGCCTACTGGTTTCAACTCTCCTACGCAGGGATTCCCATATCCTCACCTTCAGAAGCTAGCCTCTTCATCCTCAGCCAACACCCAAAGTCCTTGGAACGTGACTTCAGACGAGTCCCCTTGCCTTTGGAACAAACCTTACGCCGATACAGTTCATTTCCCTCGGGCGGAAGTTGGTTCAGGCTGGTTCGCCCAACCCCCTTCCATCAACTATAGCCAAGCAGCTTCCGATCTTCATCCTCCTTCCTCATATCCCTTTTCCACCGTCGACGCTTGCTTTCCCTTGCCAGATTGTGACAGCACCACCAGTGCCAGCTCCTTACCTTTCCCCTCCCTTGAACGACCAATCACTGTGAGGCCACAAGAACCAACTACAAACCTACCCGAAAATGTTATCCCTACATCCGACGCATTAGAAGGGTTGATTGCCGCTGGGGACTCAAATCAGGACATCAGCCAGTCCTTCGATCGGAAGATGAAGATCTCTCGCATCGTTGTAGGGACATTTGCGGTCCGAGCCGCATCCGAAAGGAAACGCAAGCACGCTCATCGATTTAGGTGCTTTGTATGTAATCAAGGTTTTACCAGTCGAGCCAATGAAAGACGTCAGTCGAAAATCAAAATCTTCATATCTCATTAGTCTGAAGGCTAATCCACGCTTTCCTTAGGACACTTGCGCGCTCATTTTGGCATCAAACCATTCAGCTGCTCTTGTGGTAGCCCATTCACATCCCGTTGCGACCTGATGAGGCACATGAAAACTTCGCTTCACCCTCCAGCGGAATCCTTGTAGATTTATGTGGTCATACCATCGTGATGATTCGAGTTCGATATGTATCATTTGGTTTGAGGAGCTGGCGTTGGATCTCGCACACACCCTTAGTTATTGGGTATTCCAGTGTATTTTCTGCGATGCTACCACGAGCGACTGAGTCGTACATAGGTGGTTAGCCATTGGCTTGGGATCGTGGGCTGTGTTTATTTATGATCATTGTTTCATTGGCCGCACGCATTCTCCACGCGTTCATTGTAGACGACTGTGCCCTGGCACACGCCACGAAGTTCATTTGGCCACTTCCAAGCAGTGCAAAAGTTCATGTCTAACATGAGCCGTCGGTATCTCTAGATCTGGTCGGACAATCAATGCGTTTGTCTTTTCCACAAGGAGGCCCACTGAACAATGCATTGGGGTGGTCCATCTCATAAAGTCGTAGCGACATCGACTGTGGCTACTTGAATATTTTAGGTATAAAAGCAGGCACGCTCCTCGCGAAACTCCAGAGTCCCTACGTCTCTTCACCCCAATATTCCTAATCGGAAATCGTGCAGGTCAGTTACTTTCAAAATCTGAGCAGGCTCCAGAGTGCACTAATGCTCAGAGCAGCTTACTATCCATGAATCTCACACTCCTCGGCGATCTCGTGAGCACCGGCGAGAACTACGGAGACATCCCAAAATCAGCATGTATCTATCTCGTCGGACCCGATGATGACGCACCAGTCAAGCTTGAGGACTGCGGAGATCCAGCCTGTCCTAACTCTGCATCAGTAGTTGCTTGCTTAGAGAAGTAGAATACCTACATAACTCGCTCACAACTCTATCCAATAATCCCTTTCAATGCTTGAACCGATGCCTTTGGTATGTTTAGGAGCTCAGGAGGCTCTATAGGGAGTCTTAACAGTGGTCTTCGGCGCTTCCTTTTTTCACAACCGACCCAGCCGCAACTTGGCCCAAACTTGGCCGCAACCCAGCCGCCTTCCTAAAGTTCAATTCAGTGCAACTTCGGAGCAAACATACATGCGATCTACGTAGCGAGCTTGTCTGCGACATGTGTTCTGTCTGACCATGTGCTGGCGATGGTGCAATGCTCACCCAAGCGAAAGCTCCAGCTTCCTCCAGCTTCGCAAGCGCAAGGTTTCTCACAATGTTCTCATTCCAATTACTGACGTGTATCCGATCTTTCCAAAGTTGGTTGGTTTGATGGTTGGTAGGAACTTACGCCAAATCTAATCCTGGTGATCATTTCTAGTTTGGATACAGCCGCATGGGTTTTCTGTGCATTTCGGCTCAGACGACTACCGATCCATGTTGTCCGGGGCCTTGTTTTTCTTCGTGATGTCGGAGCTTCCCTATGACGGGGTCTGGTGTGGTGGCGCCTGTTCTCAATCCTACATGGTGCTCAACCCGGTATAAAGCTGCCCGCGCGTCATGATACCTTGCCAGACACACCCCAGCCTCAATGGTTCGAAAATCTCTCATTTTTACAGCGATAGCCCTGGCTCAAGGCGCACTTTGTGCTCCACGGCTCAGGACGAACTCATCTGCATTGGACTCTCGAGCCCCCTCTGGACCAAAGTCTGTGATCATTCAAATGTTTGAGTGGACTTGGGACAGCATCGCCGCCGAATGCACCAATTTCGTCGGACCGGCTGGATATGGATTCGTTCAAGGTAAGGTTACACCTACCCCCCGGGCCCCTACGATGATAAGTCTGACATCTTCTTAGTTAGCCCTCCGGCCGAACATATTCAAGGTAGTCAGTGGTGGACGGACTACCAACCTGTGTCCTATACCCTCACCTCCAAACGCGGTAACAGGAACCAGTTTTCCAATATGATAGCCGCCTGTCACGCAGCGGGAGTGAAGGTCATCGCAGGTTCGTATATTCTTGGGCCATGACCGACGACCGTTTCTCAATGGTTTCACAGACACATTGTTCAACCACATGGCAGGCATCGACTCTGGAACTGGCGTGGGTGGCTCGTCGTTTTCACACTACAATTACCCTGGGATCTACCAAGTTCAGGTAGGCATTATAAGCTTATGTCTTCGTATCTGTTCTCATCCAAGTAGGATTTCCACCATTGCGGGCTGGAGGCAGGGGACAATATCGTGAATTATGGGAGTCGAGCCGAAGTTCAGACCTGCCAACTTGTCAACCTCGCAGAGTGAGCCCGTTTCTCGTGGTGCTTATGTTGTCGTATTGAACCGCATAATCTACTTTAGTCTGGCAACGGACACTGAATATGTCCGTGGTCGTCTAGCTGCGTATGCAAATGATTTGCGTTCGCTAGGCGTGGATGGTTTCCGACTTGATGCGGCTAAGCGTGAGTACTTGAGTAGCCACCCCCACATGACTCTGAGCTTCTTAGTGACTATCGTTCGCTAGACATCGCGTCGGCTGATTTGGCAAATATCCTTTCCCGTGTCAACGGCCCGTTCTACGTCACTCAAGAGGTTATCTTCGGTGCCGGAGAAGCTGTACAGCCGTCGGAGTACGTGGGTAATGGAGACGTCCAAGAGTGAGTTCTATCACAACTTAATAGGCAGGAAAGTCTCTGATGCATACGTGATAGATTCCGATACACTTCAGARTTGAAGAATACTTTCCTTGGGGGAGGTATCTCTAGTCTACAAAACCTTGATAATCGGGGTACGTCTTTGATTTCCTTGTCAAATTTCGTGGTAATCGAAGTAATAAACCCACGTCCCTAGGATGGGTAGCCGGCAGCGGAGCTAACGTCTTCGTCGCAAATCACGATACCGAGCGGAACGGGGGCTCCTTGAACGCTAATTCTCCCTCTAACACCTACGTCACGGCGACAATCTTCTCCTTGGCTCACCCATATGGAACACCCACCATCCTTTCTAGCTACTCTGGATTCACTAACACCGACGCTGGCGCACCAAACGGCGGCGTTGGAACTTGTTCCGATACAGGAGGTGCCAATGGCTGGTTATGCCAACACCGCTGGGTCGCTTTCTCCGGAATGGTTGGGTTCAGGAACGCTGTTGGAACTGCAGCCATCACGAATTGGGTTTCTCCGCAAAGTCAACAGATCGCTTTCGGCAGAGGTTAGTTCATGTACTACTGGTAGGACACCATCAGTATCGCTGATGGATCCATGCTTATTAGGGAGCGCGGGCTTCGTAGCAATTAATAACGCCGATTCTGCGTGGACGACGACGTTCACTACATCCTTGCCAGCGGGATTGTACTGCGATGTAATCAGTGGAAAAGCTACTTCAGGGGCCTGCTCTGGCTCTTCGTAGGTCTTTAATCTTACGATGCCGTAATCCATCGCTGAGGTTTTGTCTTTCAGCATAACTGTATCTGAAGGTTCGTTCACCGCGACGGTACCCGCCCGCAGTGCTATAGCCATCCACACTGGTGCTCAAGGTACTGGATCTGGGAATAACGGAGGAGGAAGTGGAGGCGGATCAGGTACCGTTTCAGTCACTTTTGAAGAGAATGCGACGACTGTTTTTGGGGAGGTGAGAGATCTTTGTGCTAATATCGCCGGCTGCTGACCACTAGTAYCAGARCATCTTTCTCGTAGGCTCAATCTCACAGCTGGGCACGTGGGGTCCCGCGTCGTCGGCAAGTGTATTATCTTTGAGAAATGGTCAGCGAGCGTACTGATAAAATCACGGCGCTTAGATTGCCCTTTCTTCTGCGACTTACCCGGTCTGGCGTGTCACCGTGAATCTTCCTGCTGGTACCACTGTTCAATATAAATTTATCCGAAAAGAATCGGACGGGAGTGTGAGTGACTCCATCACCGCCGTGTCTTTATCCTTGCTCACTCTGTGCCTCCTCGCATTCTAGGTTGTCTGGGAATCAGATCCCAACCGCCAATTTACGACGGCAACATCTGGATCACAGACCGTCAGTAGCTCATGGAAGTGAAGCTCTTTCCATTACCGCGAAGAATCTGGTTCGATAATATTCTATATGTGCCATCACTCNTTTTTTACCATTCCCGTTATCAACTCTGAGTCATATGGACTTTGGGGATGAGACTAAGCCTTTCCCATGTACTAGTATAATAGGACTGCTATGAAAGCCATACCCTTCTTCTCGGGGTCTACTGCCGCGAACGGCTTGAATTGCCTAGGTGTTCCACATCTCTCTCGCCCTATTCGGCCAAGCATAACCAATGGTGGACCATTCAGTGAACGTGGAGACAGGTCCAGAATGATAACCCGAGATGCAAAGCAAAACGACCAGAAAGACTTCCCGGCCGCCAGTGAAAGAAAGGACGTACGGTACCATTCAGTCCCTACAGCGAACTTAGGGTCAGGTAGGATGCGGACGCATCATGATATTTGAAAAAAAACATGAATTATGGAACACAAATATGTTATAACTTCATGAAACAAGTAGGAAGAGGCGGTTGAAAGAAACAGGCATGGGCTTGAAATAGCCTACTTGTTACGGTGACCTAGAACGGGATGAGAAGGGGCGAACAACAGGGATGGGGGATAACTCACGCTTCTCATTAGAGACTTCAGGCATTTCCATGGCTTGAGCTGCGCGTTTCAACGATTTCGACATGGATCTAGTAGTCATCGAGATCATTGCTGATGTTTTGGGCTTGGTGGTATTTCGAGTCGTGGACTGGGAGGTGCTAGGGCCAGCCACTGGAGCCATCTTGGGCTTATCCTTATCCTTAGTCCGCGTAGCGCTCTTGTGAGGTTGTTGACCGTTAGCTGTATGGTGAGATTGAGGTTGCGTAGGAACAGCGATGGTTTGCTCGGTGGAGCGTGCACGCTGGGTATTGAGAGCGACATCGAATTCAGCGGCGCGGAATTGGTGAGAGTATTTGAATAAAATGCGCTGGAGCGCTTCGTGGAGATGACAGATGTCAGGGGATGGTTCCAGAAGAGCATACTCCGGTTGAACTTGGTCGACGAGCTCAACAATGAGGTCAGCTAGTGGGGCAAGATCCTCGTGAAGGATTTCGGCCCATTCAATTGGGAAGAAAACCTCCTTCCGACTGTCCAGCCTGTTGAATTTGTCGATTTCGTGATTGGAGAGGCATCTCCAAAAGTCATTAAATCCCTCATTGTTAACGTCCTTCTTTGCGTTCTTGGGTAAAGACCGAAGGAGAAACGCCAGAATACACCAAAATACGGATTCGGCGTCATGACGAGGCTCGTGTCGATAGTCGGCGCGTGCGAGAGGGATATTCTTCTTGTACCGACGTGATTTGGTTTGATCATAGTGGGATCCATGGATAGTCTCTTCGTCGTCCTCCAGAAAGCGAAGAGAATCTCCAGAGTTCTCGTAAGCAGCTTTATACGCAGCGAGGGCGTCGCCAGATAGAGTAGGAAGTTGGAGGGTAGGAATTTGTTCGAAGAGGACGCGGCCCACCGCCACGGAGCGAGCGATGTATTTAGGAGTTCCCTAGGTGGGGTGAGACCGATGAGATGTGAGATTTCAAGATGCGCTCACAGTTCTTTCATGGGCTAAGTCGAGGGAGTCCTCTTGGGACAAGTCTTGAGCTTCCTGTTGGTCTTGAGCATTCACGGAGGAAGGATCATCATGCGAATCTGCGATTCGATTGTAAGGGGCGGCGTTATCCAGGTCGATGATCAAAGCAAGTGACTCGGAGTATTTGCTGCATATTTCACCTTGAGACGGTTATACGGGATATTGAAGAAGAGTGACGCACCCAGAAAATACCTCACTGATGAACTTTGGTCGATCAGCTCCTTTGTAAATATTTTGGATATCGCGGGCCTGCTTTGGGTTGATCAGAATGTTACCAATACTGATATCCCTATGTAAGATATTCCGGTTCTTGACTGCGAAACGGTGAGCTATGTCTCCGAAGTTAGCAGTGTTCCAAATGATAGATATTCTAAGCAGTACATACCCTCCAAGACATCATACATGATGTTTATGAAAGTGACTACAGTCGGGCATTTGTAAAGGACATCGCCGGATGTTGCTAAGACGATTCGAGTTTTCGTTCGGGTATATCCGTCTGCTTCGACGGTAATGGCAAAGCCATGACTCTCAACTTCATGGTAATTGACAACGTCTGCGAAACCGAGGACGAAACCAGCATCATGAAGGGTATCATATAGCTCTCCTTCACCAAAGCTAGAGTCACGGCTTGGATACGAGTCCTTGATGATATATGGAGGGTCACTGGGGCTGACCACAACCCATGACATCCGGTGCCAGGGATCTCCCACCATGCGGACTTCGCAGCCCACGTAGGTTGTGCCCCCAGATGTGACATCCCACCTCGGAGCGGCGTCAATGGAGACGCCCCGAGAGAGTCGTACGGTGGTGTCGAAATGAAGGTGGGGCTCCGCGGGGTCGTATAGTGTGTAAACGTATGAGATCAGTGGCTTCAGCTCCTTCCAGGCGAATACCTTAGAGCTATCCATGCCAGAAGGGTTCGAACACTGGATCACATAGCCAAGGGGTGAGATGGCTACACCGAGCACGGTCACTAAGTCAGGACGTGCTTGGTTGAGTAGTCCAAGGTAGGTGGCGCATTGGGTAGGTCCGTCCCGATAGTCGCTCAGCGTCTTCTCCTCGAATGCGGAAATGATATGGTGCCAGGATGGAGTCAGTTGGGAGGCTTCTAGGGCGTCGGAAATGGACTGAAGAATAGCGACAATATCAGGGCGCGAGGAGAAGTAGTCGTTTGGATGATTGAGTGGCTTCGCATTTTCGAGCCGCTTGAAAACAATTTTCTCGCGGTCGGGGGTAGCAGCTAAGGGCGCGTCGTTATCAGTGTAACCCCGAATATGAGCTGGGAAGATTGTACCATGAATAGAGTCGCTAATAGCGTTCATAAGAGCAGCGAGTAGATCATACGATGTTCTCGTCGCTGAAGCAAATGCTTCCGCAGCCGCGACAATTTCGGTGGATTTGGCGAGTTTGTCGAGGTCGGGATGCGTAGCCAACCGACGACTACAGAATGCAGTCGAGGGTTTGAGTTCCGGAAGTTCTTTATGCTCCATTTCCTTACGACTGAGGGCGGGGGGTTTCCGTGCTTTGATGGGTGTAGTAACTGGGTTGCGCAACGTCAGTTTCATATTTACAGAAGAGGGTGAGGAAGGGCGAGAGTCAAGGTAAAGAGAATGGATGTAGCGTGCAACAGGAATTTCGAAACTTATAGCTTACCAAAAAGGGCCACAAAATGCGAACAATGGGCGGAACGTGGTGGTACGAACGGAAAGGTTGGGCCACCAGAATTCAAAGTCCGCTACCGCCTTGTTCGAACAGTCAGGTGATCGCGCTATTCTCAGGAGCTCCCCTGGGTCGTTCCCCTTACCACCATCGTCTTCTCCTAGCTTCGAGCTTCACATTCGTATAGCTCACATGTATGCAGAAGAGGAACATTGCATCTGCACTCGAAATTTCGAAGGACGGAGGGTCTTCTTGCGCACCTGGGTCACGGACCACTGTCCCGACTCGCGACCCTTTTCCACCACTCCCTTTTTTGGCCAACACACGGAGAGCATACCACTGCCACGTTCCGTCTCCAAATCATTCCTATACTGAGACTCTGACTCGTACGCACTGCATACCAGATCTGAAATTTTTGCCAAGACCCTGATCCATTGCCCAATTCCGCATCGAGAAGTCGCATGCCATTTGACTAGACACGAGCATCCCACACTTTTAGCCTAGACCACACCGAGACCCTCCACTAAGCCGGGCACGCTCCTGGTTTCGCCGCGATGATCTCGTACAACCAGGTGGGGACTGCGAATGATTGCCACGCAATGTATTAAGTACATGACTTCGTTACACATCCTTATTGAACGTGGCGTTGACCTGGAACGGGATGAGAAACCGATCAACAGGAGAAATTCAAGAACGACTCACGCTTCTTATTAGTGACTTCAGTTATTTCGAGAGCATCAGCCACGCGTTTCAATGCTCGTACAAAGGGAGTGGTTGTCGATACCAGGCCTGGTGACGGTGAAGTTTGAGACGGATTCTTGGCCACTGTACCTGTGACGACCTTCCAGGGTCTCTGGATGTCGTTGGTATGTTGAGACTTGGCGCCTATAGAGATGGTGGTAATTTCCTCTATAAAACGCCCATGCTGTGTGCTCAGAGCGACATCAAATCCCATTGCGCGGAATTGTTCAGAGTATTTGAACAGAATCCGCTGGAGCGCCTCGTGGAGATGACATATATGAGGGGGAGGATCGAGGAGAGCATACTCTGGTTGGACTTGGTCAACAAGCTCGGAGATGAGATCAGCGAGTGGAGAAAGGTCCTTGTGAAGGATATCGGCCCAAGGGAGAGGGCTGAAGATATGACGCCGGCTATCCATCATGTTAAACTTGTCGATTTCGTAAGTCGCGATGCATTTCCAGAGCACGTTGAATCGTCCGTTGTTGATGTCCTCCGCCACGTTCTCGGGTAAGGATCGAAGAAGGAAAGTCAGAATACACCAGAATATGGATTCGGCATCATGACGTGGTTCGTGTCGGAAGTCTTTGTGTGCAAGAGGGAGATTTCTTTTATATCGACGCTGTTTGGTTGGGTTCAAGCGAGAACCATGGACCGTCTTCTCGCCGTCTTCTAGAGAACGAAGAGGATGTGCACTGCAGTCATAGGTGGTTTGGTACGCAGTGAGTGCATGACCTGCTAAGATAGGAAATTGGGCGGTCGGAACCTCTTCGAATAGGACACGAGTTACAGCAACGGAGCGAGCGATAAACATTGGGGTACTCTATTGAGATGTTAAGATATATGTGAGGTTGAGGGCTCGATGGTACTCACAGTTCTTTCGTTAAGTTGATTTAAGGTGTCTTCCGTAGGTCCATCTTCCCGTCCGTCCAGGATTATAGCACTAGAATACCCAGAATCACATTGGAAATCTTGGAAGCGGCAGTGAGGGGCGGCATGATCCAGGTCAAGGAGCACTGCGAGTGGATCGGCGTATTTTTTGCTTGAGTCAGAGTCAGATTAGAGTACACTAAGGAAATTTGTCGGAGGGAGACGTACCCTGTAAGTAGCTCGAGGATGAATCTTGGTCGCTCCCGTCCATTGCTCGAACTGTCGATGTCTAGCGTAGGTTCGGGTAAGATGCTACCAGCACCTGGATGACCAAGTTTAGTGTTCTGCTGCACAACGAAACGATGACCTTTTTTGACTGAGTCAGAGAGACCCAGGGCACGATTATCCAAGAATTCACGTACCCTCCAAGATGTCGTACATGACATGAATGAAAGTGGCCACAGTCTGGAACTCACAAAGCGGCCCTAGTCCCAACGTCGCTAGCACAGTTTCGTACATTGCTTGCCGGTTCAGCGACGATAGGCCGGAGGCTGCGAGTCGCGATTCTTGGTTTGCTTACGGCGCCGGAAAATGCAGAAAAAAGGGATGAGGTCCGCTCTGAAGGGTCCTGTGGTGTTTGAGTCGAGGCTTTGAAGTTTGAAAATTCAAGACCGTTTGGCTGAGAAAGTGTTCGTCGAAGCTCAGTAGAAGTAGCAGTGGACAAGGTACCGAGAGAATTTATGATCCAGGAAGTTCGCATTCTCAAGATCTCAACTGGTGAAAGAAATGGAATCAAAATGGAATTATCGCAACTCGCCGATCTTTGTTTGTTTCGGAGGCCGATACAAGCTATGGTCACAGCCACCATCACTGATCTAGTGATGAGTTACTTCCCGCTCTCATGGCACCAGGTTCGTGTCCGCCTTTTTCTATTTCCTCGCGGGAGGATGGTGGGATGCTCACCTTCTCCACATTTCAGATCCAAGGCTTCCATATGAGTTATACCGAATGACCATCATGAAACTGGATTCCCCGCACCGAAATTCGCTTCGTTCACTTCTTACAGTGTCGCATGCCACCTATGACATGGTTGCTCCACTCATCTATTCTACCTGAATCATGGATCATCGCTACTATAACGACTCTACTGCTTTCATCAGGAGCTACGGAAGTGGCACATATGTGTCTTCGCCACGTCTCGCACTCCTTCTAAATACTTTGGGACAAGCCCGCCAACTCGCAAAACATATAACGGCACTTATGATACTGAAGCCATCGGGGGAGATTAACTTGAACATATTGATACGGCTTGTATCCGGTCTACGCCGACTCTTTATCTCAACGAATATACACGAAGATCTTACCTCGCTCATCCAATCCCTTCCGTCTTCCACAACGCTTACCCACCTCTACATCACCGCCGTCGAGAATTCAACTGTTCGTTCTTTCGTAGGCTCTCAGAGCTCCACACTCCGATTTCTTTCATTGCAAGGTCGCATGGGTCATATATCCAGTTGTATAGACTCCCCCACACACGTGCTCTCGGCCTTCTATTCAGTCTACGCGTTTGGGTGGGATGTGCTGGTTAACATTAGTCCAGTCAAGCACTTGCCTGTTGCCATACTCCACTCCGATGCCATCGTCTCCCTAGCCAACGTCTTCGCAAATATCATCACCCTCAAAGTTGGGTTCCTCTTCGGCTGCTGCACTTGTCGCATTCAGAGGACCGTAATTATGAGGTATAAATTTCTCTCTCAATTGGCTCTACATGGGTATCACTCATCTTTATCTTCATAAGATACCCATCCATGAGCTAATGAGCATTGCGTCACCACATCTCTCATACATCCATATTGGCCGCGGCGCCAAATCTGCTCCTCACACGGAAGCAACTAAGATCAAGGACTTGCTTCATTGGTACCCATCCCTTCGTTGGTTTGACGTCACTTATGAACTGGGGTCTCGCTCTCCGGACGAACCGCCAAGATCAGTCATCCGCCACTTTCGTAATACTGCCTCCGAGGAGGACAGTGCAATCCGCCCCGCAGAGATACTTGAATCTTGGTGGGAACCGTTGCCGGAGCACCTCGATCTCCTTCTCCAGAGACAGGAAGCCATCTTTTGCGACTGTATTCCGGACTGGTGGGGTGCACCATTAGCGGATGAAATCTAACATTGGTCAACGATGCGGTAGAGTCGGTATCGAGAAATACGTGCAACGTTGAACTTAAGTACGGCGACGGTCTTGACTCAGTATCTCCCTGTGCTAACATCGAGCCAACTTGAAATTAAACTATCCTAACATACTCTACATCGAATATCGTATCGTCTCAGATGCGAGATGTCCACGCCCTCAAGTTGGCAGGATGTAACTGCGAGGACCCGGCTTGATTTCGCTCCCTTACGCGCTCAACGGTACCATACCTGGCGGAAAAGCTCTTATGTATCTGAGGGTGTGGGAGGGGGACTGAGTAAATTAGGCGTCATCGTTGAACACAGATCTGAATCAGTGCCTTTGTGGATTGAACATCCCTTTGCGAGGCTCGAATGAAATGAATAGTTAGTCGAACGCCCTTCGAGTCGAAGTATTCAAACTCGCCTAACAGCGAGAGAATGAGCCGTTAAATGGCTTCGAAGTTCAACAGCGGGGACCTTCGACTCGTCTGTCAAAAACATAAGGCGCAAATGAAGAGTAAAAAAAACATACGGTACAAGACGTCCTGAAATATTCTACAAGGTGGGCTGAGCTCTTTGAAGTTTTGAACGGCCCATACCTGAGTAGTGAGATCGGAAAAGCCAATGGACGCATTGTTGCTCGCCGTTCTCACTGACACCTTCTCGATGTGGAAATGCGCAATGGTGTCGGGTCTTGGCGAAAAAATCAGAGATCGAAGATGCGGTGCGTACGAGTCAGAGTCAACGTCCCATTATGGAGATGATCTGGAGACGGAACGTGGCAATGGGGGACTCTCCTTTGTGTG
Source organism: Pleurotus djamor (assembly GCA_029747585.1). NCBI lineage: Eukaryota > Fungi > Basidiomycota > Agaricomycetes > Agaricales > Pleurotaceae > Pleurotus > Pleurotus djamor. Next base: position 109,174 of record JAPEVF010000057.1, read on the forward strand.
GTGGCCAAAAAGGGGAGCGGTAGAAAAAGGGTCGCGAGATGGGACAGTGGGCCAAAACCCATTTAGTGCGCTGAAAGGCTGAAGTCGATCGCATTCTTGAGTTATCAGAGCTGCTATCCCTCCCTATATATACAAGTGAGCTATATGAATGTGAAGCTCGAGGCTGGGAGAAGATGATGGGATTGGGGACGAACGTCCAGGGGGAGCTCCTGAGGACGGCGCGATCACCTGACTGTTCGAACAAGGCGGTAGCGGACTTTGAATTCTGGTGGCCCAACCTTTTCCTCTTGCCACATCGGTCTCCTGCTGCAACGATCGCAGCGTCCATTGTCCTCCCGTTTAGTAATTGAATGTGAGTCTATAAATTCGAGTAGATGTGGTCTTGCATATACTGCATCTTCTCCCCTTCGTACCATCATGGCTAACCCAGTGTCAACCACGCCAGTTCGATCCCGAAAACCCATCCCAGCCACTCGAACTCAGATGGAACCACCTGCGAGAGGTCTCCGCCCCACCAGTACCTTCTCTGAAGCTCGTCTCAACCGACCCTCCGTTGAAGTTCATGGAGGTCTTGCGGCTTTGCAAACCAACATCGACATCCTCAACGCCCTTCAACCCTTTCGCAACGAAAAGAACACTGCCTATGATTTAGGTGTTAAGGCTGTCAATGCGATACTACATGCTGTTCATGGTAAGATCTTAGACGACTCCTACCGTTGCTGAGGCTGATCGCGGGACCTTATAGATGTCTTTGCTCCTGACAAACCAGAGCTTGTCTGTGTCAACATCCACTCCAGGAACATCCGGCACCATCCCCATCAGCACTTTCACTCCCGCGCCGACTTTGGTATCCTTCGCAAATCTGTGTGGGAACGTCTTCGCGCTATGAAACTACTCCCGGCCTATCACCAACTCGCCAGCGCTNGCGAACTCAAGACCAAATTTGATAAGTCCAAGGGTCCGAAGCAACTCTTGACGTATCTTGGGATCCTCAGTCAAGCTCTCCCCACACATGTGTCGCTTCTCGGGTTCTCTTGTTGGTCGGAAGGATACACGCTCCACTACTCTAGCCCATCGGGTGTTGAATGCTCTGAAGACTTCACATGGGACGACATCCTGCCTTTCCTCGAGTATGCCTATACGCTCTACTGTCCCCCACAGGATAAACTTCACCTGTTCTTCGACGAGACCATCGAGCTCTCAAAAGGCTTATCCGACTCTGAGTCGCCTCTCTGGGATGTCAAAGCCGACAATGTCACCTATAGGAGATGTCGAGTCAGGATGGTTGGACAGCCATGGCATCGGATGTCTTGGATCGTGGAGAGCGAAGATCACTTTATTATTAAGGACCAACATCGCAGCGACGACACTACGTTCACGGAGGGCGAGTTGTATGACACCCTTCACAAAGCTGGACACGCTCCGGGCTTCGCAATCAAGGTCTCTTACTCGCAAATCGTGAGCCATGGTCATCACATGAAGATCAAAGTCAACGGCTGGAGTCGCACGAAGACACGAATTGTCCTTGCAACGAGTGGCGCATTCCTCCATCAATGCGAGAATCTGGTGAAGTTTCTAAGGGTTATGTACGATGTCCTCGAATGTACGTCCTCCGCCTCCCATTCTAGCCATTCATCCTCACCCCTTCCCTTCATATAGCGCACCGCCACGCCGTGAACCAAGAGGTCCTCCATCGTGACCTCAGCCAAGCAAACATATTGATCAACGCACGCCATGTTTCTGGACAGATGAAGAAGTTGTACGATGGCAAGGACCGACCGCGATTCTGCCGCGAGGTATTGGAAAAGTGAGTGGATTTCTTGTCGTGTCGATCTCTCTCTCATACCTCTGTCGCGTAGAATTGACCATGCTGAACCTGAGGCCCTTGTTATCGACTTCGACAACGCCTGCAGGTACATCGATGGGGAACAACGTACCCATAACCCACTCCACGAACGGACGGTTAGTCGGTACCTTGTGTCCATCGACAGTGCACTTACATTCGTCTTTTTCAGGGCACACCAAAATACATCGCACGTTCTGTCTCACTGGGGCAGATTCTTCACAAGAACCACGCGTTCGAGCCGATGCCTGAACTTCCCGATGATCTCGCCGAGCGCTATGCAGAGGTGTACAACGATGCGGCTGACCCCTTACGCACCTTCAAGGACGCTGAAGGCAACACGCATGACGGCAAGCTAGACGATGTCACCTTCAAACGATATAAGAAGAACAGAGACGTCCTTAAAACGGAATTTCAGCATTGTCCGAGACACGACGCTGAATCAGTCTTCTGGTGCATCTTAGCGTTCCTGATGCGAGCTCTACCGGCGGACGGTTCCAAGCCTGAAGACGACCTCAATAGGCCCGCCTTCATCAAACAATGGAAGAAGTTCGAAATACACGAAATTCCCGAGAAAGACGACAACACCGACTCTCGCGTTTCACTCCTTGAGGATTTAGATTGGAGCAAAGTGGTCCATCACAAGCTCGCTCTCGTCTCTGATCTTATTACGGAGCTAGTTGAGCAAGTTCGCCCCGAATATGCCCTCCTCCGACCGCCTCCTCACAAATTCCACCTTCACGAAGCTATGCAGCGCATCCTCCTCAAGTATGCGGTGCAATGGAAGGACCAGAACATCGATTTCAACACAGAGGAGCAGCGCAAGATCCCCATCAGCGAGAACATGTCAACAGCACGTCCCGCTCCCGACGGCCAGCGTCCCACTATCAGTGGTATTCCAACGCAAACTGCAAGCAAACGAGACGCTGGAACCGCCGAATTGTCTGAGCGACCAAACTATACCTCGTCAAAGCAAGAAAGAGCCCAGAAGCCCGGTGAAGATGATGTCGAGGAGGTTCAGGACGACGATCCTAAACGTAAGCATCCCGTATCTCCCTTTTGTCTTCACTCGTTAACGGTGATATCTAGGTATTTGCCGCCGTTCGGGGTAACACTGTCAACACAGCTAAATCTACCGTGGTTGACATGCCTCTCCAATATTGGATTTCTCTGCGTTTATGTACTCCTCTGCGTTCTACTTTCTCCCGCGTATTACCCATCTGTCCTCTATATCTCTTTTAATATTCCACTGATTTCAATGACGTGTGGCCCTCATCGCATCTCCTTTTGAGCTTCGCTATAGTGCCTCGGGTCGAGTCATGTAATGAACAGTTTCTATGAGCCCACCGCAGTCCAAACCGAGTACACTGACGACATCGAGGACAGTCGTTCTCAGGTGAGGAGCTTACAATCTTCGAAGCAAGTCTCCCAGGGATCCCTGCATGAGAATGGCGATCGTGTACTCGGAGAAAATTTTCGCTACTGTCTGGTCCGAATAGAAAGCCGTTCTAGGAGACTTCAATTCACGGAGACGTCCGAGTCTATCCCGATTTCTTATAGCATCCTTTGTATTCGTGATCTATTGGGTAGCAGACTTCAAAGTTCAGGTTTTAACCCAGACTGTCGAGTGACTCGCGCGTCGTTGATACCAAAGTCTACCGCGGCGAAGGTGGTCTAGGAGAGCTCCTGAAGAGAACGCGATCATCTGATCGTTCGAAAAATCACAACATTGTTCTTCTGCCACAACGATCGTAGCGTTTCCCTCCCGTTTATGAGTTCAGTGTGAGTCTATGAGCTTGAGGAAGTGCGTACCACATCGTCTTCTCCTCGTTCTATCATAGCTCACACACCGTAAACAACCCCAATTAGAGCTCATAAACTTCCAACCACTTGAAGCAAGATGGAGCCACCTACTAGCAGCCTTCTTGCGAACGGCTCTTTCACTCAAACTCGTCTCAATCGACCGTCTATCGAGCTCAGTGAAGGCTTCAATGCTCTGAAGACAAACATCGAAATCATCAATGCCGTCGAAGCCTTCCGGAAAGAGTCAAAGACCGCGTACTCACTTGGCGTCGATGTTCTCAACGCGGTCCTTCACGCTGTCTATGGTAATGTGCCCCAATATTTCTCCTCAGCATCTCACCCACCTCTTGATATCCCAGCTGCCTTTCCCTCCGCCGATGGCGAGCTTGTATGCATCGACGTCAATAGCAGGAAGCTGCGCTGCCACCCTTATCAGCACTTCAACTCGCGTACCGACTTTGCCATCCTACCGAAGTCCATCGCAGACGATCTCAATGCCCTCAATCTCGCCCCGGCCTACCATCATACGGTCAGCCTTGGAGAACTGAAGATTTTAGACGACAAGAAGAAAGGTCCCAAGCAGTGCATGACTTATCTCGGAATTGCTAGCCAGGCTCTCCCTCATCGCGTCTCTCTTCTCGGCCACTCTATCTGGTCAGGCGGATACACGCTACATTGGTCCTCCCCATCAGGGGTGGACTGCTCCAACGAGTTCGGCTGGGACAAGCTTCAGCCACTCCTTGAGTACGCGTACACCCTCTATCATCCGCCTGCAGACAAGCTTCACTTATTCTTCGACGAAACGGTCACCCTTTCCGATGGATTGTCGCTGAGTGATGATCCAAGATGGGACGTTAGGGTGGAGGGTGTCGAGTACAAACGATGTGAGGTTAGGATGGTTGGAGAGCCCTGGCACCGGATGTCATGGGTTGTCGTCACCACGGAAAACTTCGTGATCAAGGATCAGTATCGGAGCGACGACTCAACGTTCACGGAAGGCGAATTGTATGAAACCGTCCACGCAGCAGGTTTCGCACTTGGTTTCGCTGACATGGTCTCATACACACCACTCGAGAGCCATGGTCAGCCTATTCAAATTGAAGTGGATGGTGTGAGTCGAACGAAGACGCGCATTGTCCTGGCCACCATTGGCGATCCCTTTTCCAAGTGTAAGGACTTGCAACAACTTCTGAGGGTCTCGTACGATGCGATCGAAGGTCCGTCCAGTCCTTTTCTTCTCTTCTTTCTCCTAATTACTCATTGACAATGTTACTCCCTAGCGCACCGCCACGCAGTCACACGGGATGTCCTGCACCGTGACTTGAGCATGGGAAACATCCTAATCAATCCGAAGTTCGCGAGGACTCCGACCAAGGAGCAATATCAGGACAGCAAACGACCTCGCTTCATCAACGAGGTCATGAATGGGTGAGCCCTGCTTATGTCGCTACTAGATATCCAGACTTACTCCATACCATACACATTCCTCAGTGTGAAGAACGCTAATCCTGAGGCGTTGATCATCGATCTCGACAATGCCAGCAAGTACAAGAGACCCAAGGACGAGGAGTATAATCTACATGAACGGACTGTTTGTGTTCTGCCTTCGACTTCGTGCTTACCAGTGCTCACCATCTTGGCAGGGAACTCCGAAATACATTGCACGCGCTGTATCACTGGCCACTGTCCTCTTCCACAACGCTGCTTTTGCACCAATGCCTACGCTACCCGCACATCTCAAAACGCAATACGAAGATGCCTACGAGGGGTCTTATGATCATCCATTACGCTGTTTCACCGATTCAAAGCGTACAACCCACAATGGAAAGCTCAGCATGACGAGAATGGCCAAATATGTGAACGATCCCTCCAAAGCAGACGCCGACTTCAAGCATCGCCCCCGCCACGATGTTGAATCTGTTTTCTGGTGTCTCTTGGTTTTTCTCATCCAAGTTCTACCGGCGACGGCTCAGTCTCGCGATGACGATGTTAATAACGAAGCCTACAATACTCTTTGGGCGAACTTTCGGGACCACGAAATCCCCGATGACGACGTCGGCGGCGACTCACGGGCTTTCGTGTTTATGCGCCGTCAGAAATGGCCCAAAATCCTTCATGAACACATCGCTTTTGTGGCTCCTCTACTCGACGAACTTGTGGATCAAGTGAGCCCCGAGTATGCGCTTCTGAAGCCCTCTCCGGACAAGTTCCATCTCCACGAAGCCGTTCAACGGATCCTCTTCAAGTACATGGACATCTGGAGGGACGAGAAGATCTCGTTCCATACGGAGGTTCAGCGGAACACTATCATCGATCCAGATCACAAACCCACTAATCGTCGCTTTGATGATGGTCACCTTCACAACGTCAGCAAGGCTAGTAGCAAACGCAAGGCTGCCATGGCCAATTTACCAGAGCGACCCCCTTCTCCCAAGGCGGATGAACCAGGAGAGCATACTGTTCATCCCTCCGTCGGCACTAGTAATGGCCACAAACGTACGCATCCATGAATTTTACCCTCTCTGCCTTGTCTGACCACCTTACTTCGACAGGTACTAGAGTGAAGTCTCTGGTTCGTGATTGATTACTGAGCGTCTTTGTGATGCTGGACATTTGTTCTTACGATTGTATCGGGGTACTCTATATCCTATTGTATCTGCATGCGTTGCCTATCATAATATCACTGTTTTACTTGGAACTTCCTTTCGTTTTGATACAGAATGACAACAGGACTCCGCTGCAGGCGCGAATGGAGGGTGTACAGTCACAGTGGATACGGAAAGTACCTGATCGAGGGCCCCATGAGCAGGGAACCTCGTCAATCAAACGGCGAACAGACAATAGAGTGTCTAGAGTAGGAAGGGCTGCAGCGGCTAACCTCTAAGCGCTTAGAACTCGAACCACCTGAAAGTGATAGGAGAGGCTCCTAAAAGGATTCAGGCTAAGTTCGACCTCGATATCCACAGGCTTTTCTGGCTTGATGTACTCAAGGAGAGATTGGGTTGAGCTGGCTAAGGATGCGGAGCTAATTCGACCGGATTTCAATATCGGGATGACTCGTCCAGGATGGCAAGCGAGGTCTAAAAAGCGACGGTTTTGTGTTCAAAAAGTACCTGAGGGACCTGTGGAAACATCACTGGACACGGGGAACGAATAACGCGAGAGACATGCTGCCGTCATGAGGACAGGCACAGCTTGCTTGGGGCCGATGAAGAGACAACGAGGGATATATTGATTGACAAGAATACACGAGGGTAAAAAATGAGGAGTCTCAACGAGTGAGAACGAGAACGGAAAAAATTGGTGATAAAAACCCAGCAGACCAAGAGTAGTCTGAATTGAGTTACACCACAGCATGAAGCGGGTGCACTGTGAATTGCACTAAAGGATAGCGCGAGTCCGGCGAAGACGTGTCCTCCCAAGTTCCTGTGGTTGTCGTGAACTCGGAGTATGAGAGAGTCATCCACAATGGATGTCAGTGCCTCACCCCACGTAGAGACCCCTCCTGTTCGTCGCCATTTACATCAACTGACCACCAAGCCCATGAAGAACTTGCGAGTCAAGAAGGTAAGAAGGGACGAGGATACATACTCCAGCGTGAACTGACGGGGAAGTCAGCCAGAACTGCCGGGTACGTAGAGCAAGGAAGGGGTACGTGAGGTGAGAACCCAGCATCCTCACATACGTAGGCATGACGAGGGTTCCAGACAGGCCAACGCAGCAGGACCACTCCCAGTCCCGACCGTGCTGCATCGACCATGGCCGAGCAGAGAGACTGAGCTTAAAACGTGAAGTTTCTGGCTCCGAGACAATAACGGAGGGGACCGCGGCCCCAGCCGCACTCCCCTCAAACGATGATAGCAGCACCTGACCGCATTACACTGTTCGACAATGATACCCCGAAGCGTGAAGCAAACGGCCGGGGAAACCCCGACCACTTCCGACCAACCAAAAAGCAGTGAAAAGACGGACAACGAAGGAACGTACGATACTACCCGATCCCTACAGCAATTTTCAAAGTCCCACATAGGTCGCAGAAGCAGCCATGCAGGTATGCCTTTTCCATCAGCGCACAAAACACCGAGGATCTTGAGGACGAACATGCGAGGGACGGATAATTTCTGGTTCGCTGGTGTAGCAGCGGTTACGACTAGATCCAGCTAGGATCGATCGAGAGGGATTGGAATGCTCAGACCTTGACCCGCTCATGAGAAAGGCTGCAAAGCCAGTGTGGAATGAGCCTCACAGTCTTGGGCCTGCAGGGGGGTTGGAAGGAAGACAGGAAGCGCCGAGATGCACGACAAAAACGTTGATGTAGATCACATGACCGTTGAGGTCCATTGCCGCCCGAAGCTACCAGGAACCCCCTATCGAACACTTCCGAATTACCTCCTCACCGTTTCGCATGCCATACATCACTTGGCCGTTCCGCTCATTTATCATACACTTTTAATCACAGGAATCTACAACGAAAGCAAACTAGAGAGCATCTCATTACATTATTGCGCGAGCTCCTACGTTCTGCCTTCAAAGTTCACGTTTTCATCGCCTTCATCGTGCGTTAGTAAACAACCCAACTCTGGATAAATATACGGCCACATTCATCGTAGACGACAACGCCGACCCTATTATTCGAGATGCAATCGCATCTCAGAGGCAGATTCTCAGAGACCAGTGTACAGAGAATATTTTATTGACGAACTTGTGACGAACACTAGCCGTGCTTTTTCCGTATCTGGAGAACATCAATCTATTGCATTTGACCACCATGGAGGATCCCAGCACGGTGAACTAGTCCAAGTCTTCCGCAGCTATGCAACTGCTGAAGTCGCTTGACATTCTCTAGGTCTCAATAGAAGAGCTCTTGAATATACACTCGGAATCTCTTTGTTAGATCCATATCTCACGTCTAGCGATTGACGACGACCGCAGAGAACCGATCGATCCTTCTGAAGACATCGTCAACACAGAGTAGAGCACAGCGGCTAGATGAGTCACGATGGGTACCCTTCACTACTTGCTGTCTCACGTACCCTGCGAACACATTTTACCTTTACCCGTCCTGTCCCACTCCTGTTATCTCCCCAAACGTCCATCCCGAAGGTCAGTTCAAACAGTGGTGGAAGCCGTTGAAGGACAATTTCAGTATCTCCGTACCGTAATCAGGTAAATATGTAGTAACGCACGTCGGTATGTAGCTTCAGTTGGAGCTCAACCTCCAACTAGCTTTATATCCAATCCTTGCGCATGAAGGCCTTTGCTTCGTGGATTAGGAGAAGGGACGCGATCACGCGATGTCGCGTTTTTGAGCGTTCGGACTTTGAAACAGCCCTTCCAATCCGACCACCACAAGAGTTCAGACAACTCCAATTTTCAGCGCAACATGGGATCATCTACCACTACCCACAACGATCTCTCCAAGTTTACGGAGAAACATCTCAACAGATCGAACGATAACGGCTTACAAGCTCTCAACCAAAATGTCGACGTTCTCATGGCAGTCGATGCCATTCGCAGAGCAAAGCGAACTTCATCTCAGCTCTGTGTGAACCTCATAAACTCTGTACTCCATTCTGTGCATGGTGAGATACACCGTTCTTTGCATCGTTGCCTTGTTTACTTACAAAAACTTAAGCGGCATTTGCTCCCCGTGAAAAAGAACTTATCTGCCTTGACCTCGGTGGTCAGCAGTTGCGACACCACCCCTTCCCAAAACTATCCTCAGACATCGACTTTGCTGTTGTAACCAAGCCGATCTCAGATGCTCTTAGCGGAGAGAAAGTTAGCCCAGCGTATCACCACCTCATCAGCGCTGGTAAACGGCAGCGAGCCTCGAATAGAGCCAAATCCCCAATCCAACACATAGCGTATCTCGGTATCGCTGGCCTTGCCTTGCCTCATCGCGTTTCGCTCCTTGGTTTCTTTATTCTGAAAAGTGGTTATACGCTTCATTGGTCCAACCCGTCTGGCGTCGAATACTCCGAAGAATTCACCTGGGACAACCTCATACCTCTCCTTGAGTATGCCTACACACTCTACATTCCGCCGAAGGACAAGCTCCACATGTTCTACGACAATACGATCACGCTTTCGCCAGATTTACCTCTCAAGGACGCTCCACGGTGGGATGTCGAAGTTGGTGAGGTTGTCTACAGGCGCTGCGAGGTCAAGGCAGTCGGACAGCCATGGGACCGGATGTCATGGATTTCCAAGTCCGAAGATGGGTTCGTTATCAAGGATCAGCATCGCTGTGATGACTACACGTTCACGGAGGGTGAATTGTACGACACTCTGCACAAAGCGGGCTATGCTCTTGGATTCGCCGACATGGTTTCGTATACACCAGTCAAGAGCCATGGAAAGCTTATTCAAACCAGCGCCAACAACCGCAGTCGAACGAAGATTCGGATCGTCCTTGCGACCTCAGGCGATCCGATCCAACAATGCAAGACCTTAGTTAGCTTCTTGAGGGTGATGTACGATGTCCTCGAAGGTGCATTATCCCGCTAACTAGCGTGATTTGTTGTCCCACTCACCCGCTGTCTATCTAGCACACCGTCACGCAGTGAATCAGAAGATTCTGCACCGTGACATCAGCATGGGAAACATCTTGATTAACCCACGCAACATCAGACCCCGAGCGAAGGCGTACCAAGGACACGATCGACCTCGTTTCATCGGAGAAGTCCTGGATGGGTGAGTTTTTGTAGTCACTTCCATCCTCATGCAGCTAGAGTAACTCCCGGACGTTTGTAGTGCGCCAAACGCAGATCCCGAGTCTCTGATCATAGACCTAGACAACGCATCAAAAATTGGGGAGAAACGCGAGGGTCATCATGATCCATTGCGTGAACGCACCGTACGCGCGTCGTCTTGACTCTTTACCGTACTTTAATAGCTGATGCCATCTTTGCTAAGGGAACACCCACATACATTGCTCGCTCTGTCTCGCAGGGCAGAATCCTCGAGGTCACCGGTTTTGACCCAATGCCCGAGCTCCCCGAGGACCTTGACCGTCGCTACCAAGAAGCCTACGAGGACGCCAATGACCCCTTGCGAGCATTCAAGGATACTGAAGATACGACACATGGGGGTCAGACCAACCGTATCCAGTTCAAACATTATCGAAAGAACCACGAGGATTGTGAAACTGATTTCCGACACCATCCACGTCACGATGCCGAATCTGTCTTCTGGTGCATACTCGTATTTCTCCTGCGTGTTTTACCGAGAGATCGAAGTGACGAAGAGGACATCAACGAGCGCAGATTCATGAGGAAGTGGATATACCTTCGTGACCACCAGATAGTCGACATGGATGAGCAATCTGATTCTCGTACATGGTTGCTGGATGGCCTGAATTGGTCGTCCAGTCTCCACCACAAGCTTGCTTTCGTGAGACCCCTGCTCGATGAGCTCCTCTGGCAAGTACGTCCCGAATACGCGCTTCTTGAACCTCCCCCACCTCAGTTTCATCTGCACGAAGCCATGCAACGCATCCTCCTCAAGTATATCGTCCAATGGAAGGACCAGGATGTTGAATTCGACACGGAGATGCAGCGTCGATGTATTGAAGATGACGTAGCGTCCTCACAAGGATCTACAGCTTCGACATCCTCAAGCGAGAGCCAGCTATCATGCATCATCACCGAAACCACGCCTGCTCCTGGGAAACGAAAGGCCGAGGTGGCTGGATTAGAGGATCGACCACCTGTGACAGAGTCTGAGACTTCGGGAGATGCTCCTTCGGTCTTGGTAAAACGATTCAAACATGGTTCGTCTGCCTATTTACTCTCTCTGCTTATCATCTCGTCTCAGCCATTGCATTTCTTAGTTCGCAGGGGTTGATCCGTTCTCAGCAAGTTCTTTGCTCTCGATAATTCTTCTTCTTTAAAAAAAGCAAACATCGTGAGTCTTCGTTCCTACTTATATTGTACTTATCTCCACGTTATCTCATGTGTCATTGTTTAAAAACAGATGAAGGAGGTAGTTTGGTCGTCTTGGATTTATCACAGCCCGAGGCCGGTGCTCTTATGATCATCTATATCGCAAGACTCAATTCAATACATGATGTCTTTCACGGCAATTCATGAACAATTACTCATCGTACGCGTGGAATTGAGGATTCTCGGGAGCATGCCTACGTGGGATCGCCCCCCTCGCTTGTGTGTCTAAGGTATGCCGGGGACGCGTGTGCGGCGGAGTCCCTATTTCGCTCACCAAGCAGAGCTAAACCGTCAAACATCGCATGACAAATGTGTGTTCCTGAACTCCACCTGCGAAGTATATAAGTTGCACGAGGTGAGCTGACTTCCTTCATTTCACATCGCATCTCTCACACAACATGCCTTATCCTACTCGTCAGCTTGGGAAGAATGGACCACAGGTCGCTGCCATTGGCTTAGGGGCCATGGGTCAGTTTGAGATCTATACGGGGTACATTTCAAATGCTCATCTCAATTTACTCTAGGAATGGGTCGTTGGTACGGCAAGTTTGACGACGATGAATCGATAAAGACTCTCTCTTTTGCGGCGGACCGAGGGATCACCTTCTGGGACACGTCTGATATCTACGGATCCAGTGAGATCCTTTTATCTTCGTTCATGGCATTCAGACCCTAATGTTCCCTCCATAGGCGAAAAGCTTCTTGGTCGATGGTTCACTGAAACAGGCCGTCGTTCTGACATTTTCCTTGCCACCAAGTTTGGAGCTTTTGATCTTGCTAACCCCGAACGCGCACACCTCCCAAACAGCCGACCTTCATACATCAAGCGTCAGCTTGAGAACTCACTGAAAGATCTTCAAACGACGTACATTGACCTCTACTACCAACATCGCGTGGACCCAGATGTCCCCATAGAAGTGGTTCTGGAGACTCTCCGCCCATATGTCGAGAAAGGGACCGTTCAATGGATTGGTCTTAGCGAATGCAGCGCGGAAACGCTCAAGCGGGCTAAGGCCGTTCCTGGGGTAGGCGAAAAGGTCGTCGCCGCCCAGATGGAGTTCAGTCCTTTTGAGCTCTCCTTGGAGAAGGATGGTTTCGCTCAGGCTGCCAAAGAGCTTGGAGTCGCAGTCGTTGCTTACTCTCCTCTTGCACGCGGGATGGTTAGCGGACGGTCAGTTTAATCTCCTCCCCTTTGAATACCATCGTTTACTCAGCTGCGGCCTTGTAGGTATCGATCACCGAACGACTTTGAAGAGGATGATGCTCGAAAATGGCTCCCTCGATTTTCACCCGAGAATTTCCCAAAGAATCTCAAGATTGTCGATGAACTTCAAGCCGTCGCTGCCAAACGGGGTGTTACCCCTGGGCAAATTGCGCTCGCCTGGATTCTTGCTGAGCACGATGATTGTGAGTCCATTTCTTTGCCTGCCATTGTTCTTCGATGTTCTAACGCTGTACTCGTCAGTCTTCCCAATCCCTGGAACGCGAAATATCGCGAGATTGGACGAAAATGCCCATGCAGCCGAGATTGCGCTCACTCCTGAGGAAGTTAAGGAGATACGAGCAATCGTTGAGAACGCGGATGTTGCAGGCCAGCGCTATCCAGACGCGGGAATGCCTATTGGTAACTGTATCCCGTTATCTGAATGGAAAGGGGAATAGTGGTATTACTATATGAATACTAAATACAGTCTGGCCAGTCGAATACAACTCTACGTCTACGAAACATGCCTATGAGGTGCCGATGTATCTAGCATACCTCGATGAGTACATTGTATACAGTCTCTCGCTCTCCGCCTTCGACTCCATTGTCAGAGTGTGATCTGTGCCACGTAGATGCCTGCGCAAGTCAGACTTCGAGGTGAAGGCTGCCCCACAAGGGCATAAATGTGGTTTGATGCAGAAATGCGCAAGTACGTGACCTAATTCAGAAATTTAGTGGATCATGAAGATCATGGGATAGAAAAGATAAACGTACGTTCGGCATTTGGTCGACTCGTAAATCGACGGTTGCATCTGTCGACGAGGCACGTAAATCGTGGAGGGTAAATTCGCCTGCGTTCAGACGCTTCGGTGACTGCATGGCTGCCCACGTCACCCCTGAATGCAGGTCCTTGGGGTGGATCGAGGCTAGTGTCCGCACTGTGAGGGTCGATGCTTTGAATCGGGATAGAAGACGACAAGGATGTGTCTGCGGGAACACCTGGATGCGCTTGAATTGAAGCCTGAAGTCCAGTTGTCGTTGACGGAACCGTAGCGAAGTAAATGTCATCAGTGAGAGCACCTTCATGCTGCGCATCTTGAATTTCCACAAAGGCTGGTGGATCACCGTATACAGATGCTGCGTCCATTGAATCGGGTATACCGAGCCCTTGTTCAAGGGCTTCGAACCAGGCTGGAAGCCCGGGAACGGAGTAATTCGTCCAATTGGGTAGCCCAGCGGCTTCTTCGTCAAGGTCGCCGCTTTCTGGCACATCCTGAGGGAATATAGGCGTTGAGGAATGTTGAAGCTCTGTATTCAGATTGAAAAGGTAATCTTTCATCAAATCGTAAAGATCTGGTTCGGCGGCGGGGGAGTCGACACCCAGGGTCGACAAGGCCTGTGTAGCCAAACTTTCTTCCTCTGTTTGTGGGAACGGCAGAAGCAATTGTTGGGGGAACCCATCGGTTGGTTGTTCGAAGCTCACGTATTGAGTAGTGTCGTCGGGTGAGGATGGCCGGGGTAAAGGATCCGATAGTGAATCCCAGAAAATTATAGCCGTTTCATCATATCCGGGTGGAAGGTATTGAGCGAGATCACTGGATAAGTTCAACCATTCTCCCGCATCTAGAGGGAATGTGTCTGCTGGGACCCCCAGCATCCATTCCGAAACATCCTCGGAATTGTGCGTGCGGATACCTTCGAGAGCTGTAAGCGACGTGGACGGCTTCCACACAAGGATAGTAGAATAAGTCACCTACCTGAATCGTCGACGTTGTCGCCGTCTGCCATGCTGGGGCACTGTGAGGTCAAACATCAAGTCCCTTGCTTGGTTCTTGTATGGTCTGCAGGACCTGGAACGCTATTCGGTGATACTACAAGGGGGCTGTAAGGATGATAGAGAAGATGTGGGTGGTTATTTCAAGGATAGGAAGGCGGACACGAACAGAAATGGTGTTGGCCAACAGCAGAGAAATTGGAAGATTTGACCGTCTCATGAACCGCTCTGTAAGGGTGTTAGAATAGCACATTTTCAAGCGGTCGCCCTTGACAGTACCACGCCTCTCTGTGATAACGGCAGATGGAGCAGAAGGTTTACCTCCGGAGGGCGCAGAACGTTTTTGATCTCCAGAGCTGCAGAGACGGTCTAGCTGTTTACACCGCAGTTTTCGGTGATGCATTTGAGACATGATTTTGACGTATTTGCTGGGGAGACCCCGGAGTGGTAGCCAGACGTTCGACTTATGATGCTCTCTGGCAAAGTAGGCAACTTCGCCACAGAAACGACGCAAGTTGAGTGGGAGCTCAGATATATTTGACTTTGATAACAGCTTGGTAGAAGTTCCCTTCTAGACCAAACTCTGCCTCTGCTTTGGGATGGGCGGACGGATGGGCGGGTGAAAGGTGAAAAAATTGGGCGCCCCGTGGAAGATACTGCAACTAGGATGGTGTTGAGAATGTGATAGATATTTGATGAATAGTCACCGCTATGATAGTGTGAAGAATGAAGAAGCTGCGAGGCTATCTTGCCGTCAACCAGCGATATCGAACATGTGCATGAGGAAGGAGACTCAAACATCGGTACCTCGGTCCTTGTCGGTCCCGGTCCCTCAGGTCCTTGGTCCATGATTTACACACGTGGCCCACGATAATTATCAACAGCCCGCAATAATAATATTAATAAATAATGAGTTAACCTCGGTCAACCGAGTTGACCGTGGGAGTAGCCTTCTGACCGTGAGATTCGTCTGATATGTCATCTTGGCGCAGCTTTCCCCGAGCTCACCAATTTGGTCTCCAACCACCACCTCCACCTTCCTGACGCCGTTCTCATCGCGCTCGACAAACCAACTCTGAGCAATGGCTTCGATTGGAACTTGGCTTTGGGGGACTTCGCAACTGGATGATGCAATCGGTGAGCAGCTTTGAGCATTAACTTTGCTGTCACTGAACTATGACTCCCAGATAGAGCGACATCCGAGCTACTACCAGCTGGTGCAGAGGACATTGCTTTGAACTTGGAAATATGTGATCAGATACGGTCGAAGTCGGTACCCGCCAAGGACGCTATGCGTGCGCTGAAACGAAGATTGAACCACAAGAACCCGAATGTACAGCTTCTAACACTGGGTGTAGGTGCGTTTCTCGGTTTTGGGGGGCAGTATGCTCACAATACTCGATTCATAGCTCACTGATGTCTGTGTGAAGAATGGTGGAGACCTCTTCCTGGCTGAAGTGGCCTCGAGGGAGTTTATGGATAACTTGGTGTCTATTCTCAAGATTCCGGCGCTGAATCTCGATGTGAAGAATTCGCTCCTCAGGCATATTCAGAACTGGAGCATCGCTTTTGAGGGGAAGCCGAGCTTGGGATATGTTGGACAGGTTTACAAGACTCTGTTGAATGAAGGTGCGTGGTATATTTGTTGGTCAGAATCGTCCTTGGTGCTTACCCTTTCTTCAACTTCTAGGTTTCAAGTTTCCTCCCAAGGACTTGGCTGTGGCGAACTCGGCCATGGTAGACACTCAGACTGCGCCCGAATGGATTGACTCAGATGTTTGTCTGCGCTGCCGCACGGCTTTCACGTTTACCAACCGCAAGCACCATTGCCGGAATTGCGGACAAGTCTTCGACCAGGCATGCTCGTCCAAATCGATGCCACTGCCCCATTTTGGTATCACTCAGGAAGTGCGCGTCTGTGATGGTTGCTACAACAAGTTGACCAAGAAGGCTGAAAGAGTGTGAGTGCTACGTCCAGCTGTCCTGTTGTGATACTGAGACTGCTTCGTCACAGTGACAAACCTCATCACCATCATCACCACAAGCACTCATCTGCCGGTCGTCGGCGCAGTGTAGATCTCCCGGACTTTGATCTACAGCGCGCAATTCGTCTGTCTCTCGAAGAGACGAACCTGGCCAAGCCCGGGTATGCGTCCTCGCAGCCGCCCGCAGATTACTACTCCGAACCACCTCTTGTTGATCGCTCGACAAGACCACCTGCTTCCACAGACGATGACGACGCAGATCTCAAAGCCGCGATCGAAGCTAGCTTACGGGATGCCTCAGCTCCAAGGGCCAGTGCCCCGGTCGTTGTGGAGACCCCTCGTCTAGAGCAGCCTTCGTACAACTACGCATCGGCGCCGTTATCTAGCTACTCCCCCGATGTTGCTNCCCCCACACCCAGCGCTACCGGCCCCGCCCAAGATTCCTACGTACGACCTCGAGCCTCTCGAGGAGGATGTGATCCTCACGTTCAGCCAGACTGTCGAGCAGGTGCAAGCACAAGGAGGGAGAGACATGTCAAGATATCCTGCCGTCACGGAGCTGTATGATAAGGCCAATGGCTTGAGACCGAAACTTGCGATGAGTTTGGATGATGCTGGCCGGAAAGAAGGTGAGCTATTTCTGTCGCTCATCCACTGCATCATACTCACTTCCATATGCGCTCAGAGATGCTATCGGACATGCACGAAAAACTGTCAGAGGCTGTCAAGCTGTACGACCAGCTCCTCACTCAGCAAATATCGCATCCCAGATGGCGAGCGCCACAGGCTGCCTCATACCGTCCTAATGCCGCAAGCCCTGTCGCATCAGGTTCTGGGACAGGCTACACTCAATGGGCACCCCAGTCACCACAAGTAACTGCCGCCACCTCGCAGTATCAACAGCAGCCAGCGTGGCAAGCTCCATCATCTCCTCCCACTCAAACAAGTGCTCTGTCCCAGGCGCCTGTTTCGTATCAACCCATGGCTCCTCCTGCCCCTCAAACATCCGTCCTTCCACCTGTTTCCCTACCGTCCCAGCCACAACTATCGTCGTCACCGCCGCCTCCGCCATCAAATAGCTACAGGGCGACGAGTACTTCCCCAACCCTTGCTCGACATGGTACCGTCAGCTACGCTCCTTCCGCCCCACCTCCACCGGTTCAACCCTCCCTTACGCGGAGTTATACGCTTACTCAACCACCAACTCAAGTGCATACTCCAATACAACAACCACAGCAGCAGCCTTCATATCCTCAATTTTACGCAACTCCTGCACCACCGCAGCAGCAACAGCAGCAGTCGTTACCGCAGTTTCCTGTTGCGCCCACATCGGCCCCTACTGCATTTTCATTATATGGACCTTCGATACCTACCGGGATTGCGCACACGGAAGAGAGGAAGGAGGCGTTGTTAATCGACTTGTAATTGATGTTTATTAGTTTCGTTTCGAGCGTTATTTTGTACTTTGCTGTTTACATCGGTTCTGGTCTCTTGGATTATCCCTCCCAAGATTGAGCGCCTATTTGATTAGATCGCCTGCGATCTAGATCCCCAGATGCGAGTTCTAGCAAAGTTCTTGCGTTCGCCAGCTATTGATCTGAACTCAAGATTTCATATTTCAGAGGTACAGAAACAATATGCTCCGGTACCGCGTATGCGATAGATCCTAGTCGTCCAAGTTTTGCGAATTTTATCACCACCAAAATCCGTGAAGTAACCTCGTTCAAAGAGTACGCGACGCAGCACCATCCCAAACCCTGCTCTGCATAGCAGCCTCGAGCGTCTCAAGCAACGGCTCCCATTAGTGAGCTATTGTCGTCATTTTTGGGTCATTTTATACCCCGGCGCGGCGGGCGTCAACTTACTTTTGCTGAAAGGCTGTGGTGCTTGACTTGTACTTACTCTGACTTAATTTGTACTGGGAAGTTGCCCGAATTCAACCGTCAGCGAACAAAACTCCTCTGGCCACTTCTGGACATTCATACAGGCTGCGGGCTTAATTCGATAGACATCGGTCCATCCAACTTCCAAAAATGCTGAACTGCGTAAACCAGACGTCGCCCGTTGGTGACCTCATGGTGGTTCCGTATACAAGGAAGTGTAGTCTCGTAGACCTGTCCTTGATGAAGGTGAACGGTGAACTTGACAAGACCCTTCATGGTTATTGGCGCCGTTCAGGGCAGATGAAAGCTGTATAGTCGTCCCACACAGTGGGCCACATCCAGCCGTGCTTTGCTACCATCCAGTGACTCTACACGCTACGATGCCTTTCAACAACGCCGGAAAAACCACTATCACCACGTACAACGACATCGCAGGCAACCAGTACATCAATATCTATTCGACCGCCCCGAGCTCAGCTTTGCTACTGCCTCAAGTAAACACAGCGCCGTCGCCGTCAATCGAGTTCCCCACAAAGGAACCCTTCTCTACGCTCACTCGACTTCTTTACGATGCTCACCAGGCTTTCTCTCCAATTCCCCTTACGTTATCTAACAGTTATTTTCTTCGGGAAATGGATGTGTCGCTCCGAGATTTGCTGACGTCGACTGTGTTGGCTGGTGCACTCATCGAAGCTATGGAAAGAGCCATGTCATCCAACGATGGGAGCTCTCACCGTCTTTCTGACTTATCTTTCACACTTGACTATCACTGGACCCGGGATGTTTGCGCTCGAATTGTGCGCACGGCGGATCATTGGCGTGAAGGTATACAAAGCTTTGTTGACGAAGTTCGTCGATACAGGGTTGGCCTTGAGTTAACTTTGGTTGGACCAATCTGGCGTCGCGTTCTGTGGTCCGTCATGTTCTCCCTCAGCGATGACATGGACATCATGAAAATTGCTGGTGCAAGAAAGAACGATGTCAACTACCTCAGCCGCCACATTGCCGAGTTTCTATCCTGTATCATGTATGAAATAGAGAATACTATTACATCCATATCTAACATCACAATTTTTCAGGAATGTGCATTGTGATCGTCTATCGCAAATTGCGCCGTCTCTCGCTGAAAAGATTCGACTCTATCTTAAATCATATCTGAATCCGGGGCTGTTCTCGACTTCCACTGTTCACACACATACCAGACGATTGGTGATTCCGACGGTGTTCATAGATTCTTACACCTTGGTGCGCATTGTCAGCTCTCACGATACAGTGTAACCCATACCTCTCCTTAGCGGCGGCTTTCCCCTGCAATCGGGCTGATTGATGTGCATAATCTCAGCTTTCATTCCTCGGAAACGAGAGGCGAGCTTATAAGGAACAATCGCTCAGCGACCTACGAGTGTTACCTGCGCGACTTCATCGTTAGTTCAAAGATCATCGACAAATGCTTGGTCTGCTCACATGAATCCCCTTTGGTGACTGGGACGAAGGATTGGAAATTCTGGTATGCTCGTTGCATCGTTTCTTCACTCTCTTCATGCTTACTCCATGCTTACTCTGTTCTAAGCTCAATGTGTCACCAGACCGTCTTTCATGGCCCAATTGTTCATAAGAATATCAATGCTCATATCCATCTTCCTATTCCGCGGACACCCTTCAATGATAATAGGGTACCAAGCCCCCGCCGAGGTTCTACATCTCGGCGGATGCGCACCTACTTGCATCCGGACTCCTTGCCCAATTGCCGCTTACTACTTGGAGTTGTAGGCGATCCTAGCACCCTTCGCCACATCTTGCAATATCTCTCCATCGTGTGATCATCGGTTCAGTGGTTCAAGGCAATTGTATTCTCAAACATGAAGCATGTCTCGCCCAATGTTTTTCTTGATCCATTCCTAATTCCCGACAACCACCCAATTGTTCTCCGGGATCTTCGCATCTTGACGATCATCTTCGATCCAAGCCACCCATCCCCGTCATTCACTTGGAAAGCCTCTTTCCCAATTCTCCGCAAGCTTTCTTTAACTAGTTGGACCTACAACCTTTGTCGGCTGTTCAGCCTCCCCTCATGGATAGATGACTATACAAATGTACACACTCTCAAACTGGACAACGTATGGGTCAATACCCCCCAGTTACTCGCGTCTCTTACTAATCTCGGAGAGCTTTCTATGGTCTATCGCAGCCGGCGAGGATCAGGGGAGCGAGATATAGATGACTTCTTGCAAGCCCTAGAGTCGGCAAAAGAGGATGGACATCCTGTGGAGAAAGTCGAAATAGATGTAGCTGTGGCCAATCCATCGGCTTGGGTAGGATCGGCTGTGAAGTGGGGAAAGAGGATATCTTTGAGATGGGGAATGGACTGCAACATCAAAGTTCTCTAAGTGTTAAATAGCTTGTGGGTGATGATATGTGCCCCTCCGAATCTGTGTAACACGAGGACTTGGGAAAGGAATGGACGGAAAGGATCTCCTAAACGTCTTTTCTCCTATTGTGTCTCCTATATCCATTTTCCTTACGTTTCGGCGCTTCCCATCCACGTTCCAACTTCAAACCCCCCAACAAGCCCAAGACTGTGAGGCTCATTCCACACTGGCCTTCCAGCCATTCTCATGAGCGGGTCAACGTCTGATCATTCCAATCCCTCTCGCTCGATCCTCGCTGAATCTAGTCGTAATCTCTGCTTCACCAGCGAACCAAAAATCATCGATCCCTCGCATGTTCGTCCTCAAGATCCTCGGTGTTTCGTGCGCTGATGGGGAAGGCATACGTGCATGGTTGCTTATGCAATCTATCTGGGATTTTGAAAGTTGCTGTGGGGATTGGGTGGTGTCGTACGTTCATTCATTGACTTTTTTGCTCTTTGCTGGTCTGTCAGAAGTGGTCATCCGTTTCAGGTGGCAATTGGCTTCGTAGCTTGGAGAGCGGTATCTTCTCGCACTTTTGTGGTGCTGAACTATCGTAAGGAAGAGCGCGGCGGGGTGACTAGCCCTCCCGCAGTTGCTTCAGATCCCGAATCTTCGGACGTCTGTAGATCTGGAAACAGGCAAGGTCGATGTAGCACGTAGGGGATTGGAAGCGGTTCCGCTGCATCTATCTGTCAGAACAAGGGGACATGTTATGTGTGCCCTTGGATGTTCCTAGCCCTTGTGGTCCGCCGGCAAACTGGTCGATAGCTTGGGTTCCCATCCAGCGTGTCTCCTTTTTCAACAAGCATCGCAGTTCTGGCTAGCTTCTGAGCCAGCTCGTGCGATGCTTGCTCGTCTCTTTAGCTTTTGCTGATTCGTGTGCTCTTGATGAGCCGCCGGTCTCTCCTTGCTATGGGTGACGGGTTGGGGATATACACGTGTTTGGGTGGGGTCTACATCCCATTGTGGATGACTCTTCTACTCGTAGTCACACAAAGTATCCGGACACTTACATAATCAAGGGGTGGCCCCTTCGACAACCTCACCGATTATACCCCCATCGCTCGACTGATTCCATTGAAAAAATTAGGGTAACTAGGTTAATGGGTATGCTATCTAAAAGTATGATCAAAATCCTGTATGTCCCCCCCTACGTTTACGAAGAGTTCGAACACGTCTCGGCATGCTCCCTATGTACCTGTTGACTTTGGCAATTGGGATCTCCTCCCATATTCGGAGGACCACACTTTTCAATTCGGCCAGCGTAGTGGGCTTTCGAACAAGTTTTCGAAGGCCAGCCTTGAGGTCATGCCAAACAGACTCCATAGGATTAAGATCGGGTGAAGAAGGAGGGTGTGGGAGAAGTGGGACCTTTCGCGAGATGAACCATTGTTTCGTAGATTTACTTGAATGACTGGGGGCGCCGTCCTGCTGGAACCAAATGCGACGCTTGAGGGACTTGAGTTGGTTGTAAAACGGCAGTAGAGTTTGATCGAGGACTTGTTCTTGGTAACGTTTCGAGTCCATCCCATGTCCTCGGCCTCCGGGGTACTCCAACACAATGAGAGGCCCCTTCCTCCCCCATTTGATACACCCCCAGACCATTATGCGTAGTGGCGACTGCTTGAAGGCTCCTAGAACACAGTTCTCCTTCATTTCCTCGTGAGCCTTCCGTGTGACATAAACGCGTGCGGCTTTATCGTCAAGTTGGATGTACGACTCATCTGAAAAAATGACATCCTTCCATTTTTCCTTCCCCCACGTCTCAAAAACCAAAGCCCATGCCTTCCGTTTCCGCTTTTGAGTAAGAGAAAGGTAAGGGACGCGTCTGGCAACCCGCCGGTGGTATCCCTTGGACTTGAGGATGTTTCGTACTGTCGCGGCGGAGACTTTGGGGGTGGTTTCGTTACCGAGCTCGCGGAAAGGTTTTCGCCGGTTTTTTAACGCGTTTCTGATCAAGGCGCGTTTGCCTGTATCCGAGAGGATGGGAGGACAACCGGAGCGAGGAAGATTTGTCGTGGAGCCAGTCATCTGATACTTTTTGTAGATGTCATGTGCCGTTGATGATGGGATCCCGACAATTTTTGCAGCTTTGCGCACAGAATTTCCGGCTTCAATGGCACCGATGAGTCGGTTTTTGGTTGGGCTACTGTGGTAGATATGGTTGGGCTTGAGAACGGTCATGGTGCATCCATAATTAATTTTACGCGATTTATTTTTTTTGGTTTCCACAGGGGGCTTACATAATGTGTCCGGATACTTTTTGTCACCACGAGTAGAGCAACATACAAACATGATGGATGAAGTAGTATGAGCATGGTGCAACTAAGCACGGGGGGCGGCACCAGGGACGTTACGCCTCTCGCGTCGTGGGAGGTCCTGTGATGAGAGGACAGGGTTGACGATGGTGACAGGGATGTTGGCGAAGTTGAGCGCGACGAGGAGGTCCTACACCAGCATAAGCCTCAATACACATACGCGGAAAGTAATGATAAACGCACCTTGGTATCGCTGTCCACCTCTAAACCACCAACACTCGCGCTAACATCCAACGCCGAAACCTCAGGAACATAGTTGTCCTTGCGTTCACGCTCTTCTTCTTGGAGCTTGAAGGAAATACCACGAACGGGGCCTTTTTGGATACGCTTCATGAGATGGGTCTGGGCGAGCGAGTCCTGAATGGAGGAAGTGACGTCGAAATGAGCGGCTGAACATCTCCTCCATTTGATAGAGGCAAGGAGTCATTGGTGATGGCAATGAGGAGGGCGAGTTCGTTGGGGAGAAGAGAAAAGAAGACACGGGCTGAAGTCCCCGAAACCAACCGTATGATGTCTCCTCCCACTCTCCATGAAATCACTTCCTTCTGTGGTTCCATAGCAAAGTCGAAACCGATATGAACTCTCTCAGCTCCTTGCTGCCAGTCTCTGCCTGTCTTCCCTTTCTCTCTCACCTCTGTCCCTTCGCCACTCTGATCATATTATCCGCTTGCACGCCTCCACTCGCAATCCACTCTCCTTGATCAACGGCACCACATGCTAGGCGGGAATCTCACCTCTCGCCTCTCCCGCATGATATCATAACCCTCCGATACACCGTTCTCATCCCTCTCTCCTCGTGCCTTGGTTTGTGCTCAAGCCACAGGTGTGGCGCTTCCTCGGCTGGTGTTCTTGACGACGAAGAAAACGCAACATAAGTGTAATGGACCCAAGTCCCATCCCCCTTCGCACACCTCCGTAAATCCAACATTCCCCGATGACTGTTTCATTCCTACTAAGACTCCGCATATTTTGCTGCTTCATCGGCCTTCATCAACAAAGTTCCACAAGGTGTATAGTATCGCGTCCAGCGCATACATGGTGTGTATATGCACTCATATTGGTTCGAGTTATGGCCGGCTAACGCGTGTTGTGTGTACTAGGCCCAGGTCGTTGTAGTACGCTATGGAAAGAGGTATATGACGTATGCAGTTTGTTGTCCAAAGATGTACGTGCCAGCAAGTAAGTACAGTATGCAAGCTTCAAGAATGTAGAAGTGTAAGCCGTACATACCGTAAAGTATGCGTAGAGTATGGGGTATGTAATGTAAAACATCCATCAAGTATGTAGAGTCAAAGATAATCATGTCCGAAAGTTTCGAACAGACCAGGCGAAGTACGAGGATATACATGCAGCTCACAGCTACATCAGGAAAAACAGAGAAATTGTGGCGGCCTGTACAGGGCTGTACAGAGCTGTCAGGGACTGACAGTGTCACAGTGTTGACAGGTTGGGTATGCGCTGTGACTTTTCTCCACAGGCCTCTACAGATGGCTAACAGAGAAACAACAGTCTCGCCCAGCTCTTCTCAGCTTCCATTTTTTTGATGTCATACTTTACAAATCTTTCTTTTTCTTCTCAACTGACATATCAAGTAGCAATATAATATTTATAATTCTTTTTAGATAAAATATTTCCATATTCAAATTTGATGCTGAACAAACTATAATTGATAGAAAATGTTTTCTGTTTCAATTTGAGATTTAACCCCATCTAAGATCTGAATCTGAGAATTAAGCATGGAGCAGATGCAAAACTGTATTCAATCCTAAATGTTATGAGTGGTCAGTTTTTGAATCTGAAACTGAATCTGGCTTCAACTTCCAAGCAAAATGCAGGTATTCGTTTCTTCATCTGAGACTCAATTATTCAATCTGAGATCCAACTTTCGTTTTATTCTTTCCAGATCTGAGATTGAATCACTTGCATGCCCTGTTTTTTGAGTCTGAGATACAATCTGGGAATGAATTATCTAAAGGATGCTATCTAGGATGTAGCCACATTAATAGCATCCAGGTCAAATTCGTCCTCAAATGGCACCACTTCAACATCTAGTGAGGGCATGTTATTTCTGTAGATGGGATTAGTTTGCTTGAGGAATGGATGAATAGCATGGGTAGCGTACGTTGCTCTTTGATAGAGCACCCTCAGTATGTTAGAGAATGCACCTGGGGCTTTGGCTTTTAATCCTTCCACAGACGCCTTCATTTTTAGGTATCTATAAGGAAAGGTTTAGGTAGGGCATAGGATAAGAGGCAGATGACTTGCATTGGNTTTACCAACAAAAATGGACATGTTTCCATCCGCTTGTGCTCCATTG
>JAPEVF010000570.1:0-29854 GCA_029747585.1 Pleurotus djamor
GGATTGTTATGGGAGAATGTTCTTACTGGACGAGAATAATGAACGACCACACGACCAGTGTCCCAGAACGTCCAAAGCTATTGAAGAAGATCTACAGGTGGATTGGCTCATTGCTTTGTTCGAAGAGTGGAGTGGGAAACATACAGTCGCAACGGGCTGGCCAATGGGGCTATCTATGATGGCTTCCAAATCGGTTCCCATTGAGAAAGCCAGAGCCACATTAATTCCTGCACTCAATGCTGATGAGACGGAACAGATGGCTTCAGGTGAACATTGACTTACCCCAGCCAAGAGCACTCCCTAATCCTGTGGCGCAGATGACTCCCCAAGGCACAGCGACATTCGCGTTTCTAGCTTCTTCGCTGATGTGAACGCTCGAGTCGAAACCACCTGGGAGCGAAGTCAATGTCTCACGGGTAAAAGAAGTCGGAAGATCATCCTTGGGAAACACGACGAACCTACTGCCCACAGAGGTGCGAGAAAACTGAGAATAAACGCGAAACCATTCGGCCATGAAGTCACTGTGTGAGCGTTTATGAAAACTCGTGCTCGTGGGGATGAAAGAATATAATTACCGTTGTCAAAGTGACCGAAAGCATATGCAGGCGTATTCTTGAACTCGGCCGGGGTCGCAGCAGGGAGGCCAGCCATTATGACCGCGCAGAGGCTACGAAGATCGGCCTTAGGAAGCGCACATGATTCACATGAACGAAAATGGCTCCTCACGCAAGGTTGACGACGACATATACGATTTGGAGTCGGGCGATCACTCTCGTAGCTAAGCTCGCCACCAGTCCATGCGTGATCAAAAGGGCGATATATACCCCGCTAATTATAAGCGGCGTCAAATGACTGATTGACACCTGGTGGAGAGACAGCGCAACGCACTAAAGTTGATAGACGGAGGGTGTGAACTGGAAATTGGAGCCCATGGTGACCGCCGCCATGATTTGCACGGTGCAGCTCCAGTCGACACCCTTGGTAAAACTAAAGCGTGAAGATCAATCCGGGGAACCGTTAAGGAGGACTCACAGCTACGCCACTGACGTAGGCGATCGTATTGGTATCTACCGTAGGTCAGAAACATTGTGCTGAGAACATCAAGACAGTACTCACATCCAACGATCCATGCAAGAAGACGCCGGGACTTTCTCGGAGAGTACTTGAAAGTCCAGTAGTACAGCCCTCCGGAGGTCGGTGCAGATGAGCTCATTTCAGCGACGGCCAAGGCAATGAACATCAGGAAAAAAGAACAGGTAGCCCACTAGATACCAAGTCTTCAACTTCAGTATTTCGATCCCCAGATGCAAGCAGTACGAGGAACTCACACCCCAAACCATAGCCACCGTCCCTCCATATGGGATCGCGTAAGGTAAGACGGAACTAACGCACAAGACAGCAAAGGCACCGCGTTGGCATTCCCGAAGCTCAAGTACACAGAGCTAGGACGAAACTCACCAAACGGAAGGAACAACCCCAATGATACTAAATCCCAGCCCAAACACCTGAAGTGGGGAAAAGTCACGTTTGAATTCTTGCTTGTACCCTAAACTCGCAAGCAGAGCTTCATCCTGCGAGCCGAAGTCAGTGCATGCTTCCGAGGAAGAGGAAGCTGACATCGATGGAAAAGGACGACACGGGGGTATAGGAAAGCAACGATAACGTTCTCAAGGTTGTTATGTACTCCACGCAGAGGGTTCGGACACCCTCGGTAGCCTCAGCAGATTAGGCCCGAGAAGGGTGCAGGGAGGCTCGAGGACGGGAACGACTGATTAGATACTAACGTTCCGATTTACAGATTTCTCGTGTCCCTGATGCAGGCGCGTGTCAGTTAGTCGACAACCTCAAAGCAGAGTGGGGACGTACGGCATTTACTGCGTCCATGGCAAGAAGTGAACGTGGGCAAGAAACTCCACCTTGAGAAAGCGGAAGCCTGCAACATTTAAAGAGAGGAAACGACAGCAAGTCGCTGATAAGATGGGCTGGAAGAAGCGTAAGGAAAAACGTTATCAGCAGTGCGTTCCAAATATAAAAACCATTGGTTCTGAGGAAGATGGCGTTAGCAGGGTCGACACACGAGGCTTACGTTACCCAGCAAGACCGGGGTAGCACAACAAAGTCTTCGCTCAGATTGCCAGACTGTCTACCTAGCGATATTGCCTACGGAACAGTCGAAAACTTGTACGTAGAGCTCCAGAAGAACGGTCGTTTTGGATCATCTATGAGGGGAGCTCAGCTCATGTTCATGACAGCCGAAAGCCGCACTATCAAACTCACAAATTTGGTCTACACCCCACTCAGGTGTATTAATAGCATCCAGATAACCTTCTTGCTCGATAGCCACCGCAGACCACTTGCTGTAGTTCAAAGACGGACCGCCGTGTACGAGCTTGCGAGGCGTGTTCATCCAAAACGAGGTGTAGACTTGGGTCGCAGGCTGATTAGTAGAGATGTCCACCCTGATACGAACAGTGATTAGGAAGGCGGAGAAGGGGGACAAGCTAGCATGGACGTACTTGATACCAGAAAGGTCGCTCCAAAGTGTGGTACCAACTCTGTCGCTCTCATCTCTGTCGTATACCCAAGCATGGTCGTATCCTTGACAAGCTAGCAGCGGAGAACGAGGAAGAAGGAGATGAGGAAGAGTGTGTGTTTGAAGATTAGAAAAGTACACACATGGGTCACCGCAAAGTCCAAGGGTCTGATCCCAGCGGGCACCGATTGCCTGCTGCGTCCTGAAGTCAAACGGAGTATTGGTGACGTTGATGAATTCTCCGGTGGGGAGCGAGAAGCTATCTAAAGCTATAACGCGGGAAGCATCAACCGCGAGGTGATGGTTTAAAATATCGCTGGAACCATCTTGGAACGCATCCAAGTTCCTGAAAAAGGACGGAAATCGATGAGCTGGAAGGTTGGATGGAATGCAGCGGGGAGGACGAACGTACCAGTAAATGTGCTGAGTGAGCATGATGGGGGTTCTCTTCGTAGCCGTAGCAGACACGGTGGTCTTCAAAGTACCGCCATTTGACACTTTGTGGGTTACCTAATGGATTTGTGAGGAATAATCAAAACAAAGGCGACGNAAAAAAGCGCACAAACGCGGTGACAATGCCCGGAAATCCTTCATCGGCATTATCAACATGCTTGTACGTGACGCTCGTTCGGCTCTTGGAGACAATGGTCCAGTTTCGGCGGTCCCAGCCAAAGATTCCGCCGTGGAGGGTGACTTGACCTAAGCATTAAGAAGCATGAGACGAGAAGGGGGAAATGGGGAACAAGATCAAGCTTACCACCGTGGTCGTTTGTGGGGATGTGGAAGGCATTTGGGTCGTCAGGTGAAGGGCTCTTCGTGATGGGGATAGTAAACGTTCCTAATGGGACGGTGTCATGAGTATGATATATATAAAGGCAATATACGCGCGTGCGCACCATTTCTGATTCGGTTAGCATAACTATAAGAAGCAGCCGCGTCAGAGGCGAGGCCATCAAGAACCGGGCACCACTCACCGCCCGACGATGGGGTTGAAGACGGGATGAGCGGGGTCCGTGAGGAGCTTTGACTACATCTCATTGAATACAGGAAGTCATCGGATACGAGGTTGAATAACGTACGTTGTCGTCGTAGCCCAAAATCACGTCCCTAGGCTTTCCTTTCCTATCCTTAACCCACAGCTCTGTCATCGTAGCCCCAAACGAGACAAACTTCGCCGTGATCGATCCGTCCAGGGCTGAAAGAACGGTCTCATCGAAGGGCTACGAAGCTAGTCAGCACCAGCAAGTATGGGGGACAGAATATGGCTAAGACGCACGTATTCTGCTGCTCGCGCGAGCGCAAGAGGCAACAACAAGCCTAGAAGGAAGAGAGCGCGGACCATTGCTAGAATTGGGCCAATTAGGGTCTGGCAAAGGCAAGAGGTCGACATCGTCTCCCAGCGAAGCCTTATATACGCTAGCATGCTCTGACTTCAGGTCGTAATTATCCGAGTTTTCCAGACGCAAGGAGATATAATCCGGAGTAATGAGATGAAGGAGCACATGAACAGTCTCATTGATGACTTCTGCATACAAGAAAGGCAATTAAGTCACCACGAGAATTAAGGATCAATAGTTTGTGCATTGCGACTTACCCGACGGCGTGAAATGGAGTGCAATGACCGTATTTCATCGCGCCCGCTGGGTTGTTCCTCGCATCCTTGACTAGACACAGCCAAAACAAGCTCGCAGCCTCATTTTGGTAGGCTGAGCGAGAGCATTAGTTGGAGATCAGCGCCATAAGGAAAGCATGTTGCGAACATACCGGGTAATTTCGCGCGTATATCTCCGAGTGTGGGGCAAACGGCACAAGCTCGGTGATGCTGGGGTTCGATTTAAAGCTTCATTAATGGCAGAGGATAGCCGTACTCGTGGTTGTGGGCCACCACAAAGCGTGGCGTCTACGGGCCCGCTGAAAGACGGCTTGCAATTGTCTGGCCTCAAGGACAAGGGAATCAGTAGACCGTTAACAGCTGCGGGGAGAAGAAAGAAGAAAGCAGCGGGGGTAGAAAGTCTGTATATATGGTGCAAAGATGCATCGTACGAGGTTCGCAAAGCCCGTGGAGTCCGTGATGTGGGTAAATAATATAAACTTACGAATGGAGGTTTTGAGAAGGGATTTGTGACGTAGGGATGAACTGTAAAGACAACGGAGTCAGCATGAAGATACGAGTATGAGGAGAGGAAACACACAACACGGATTTTGTCTTCTTCGCCTCCAGGTAAGCTTCGTAACCTCCTTGAACACTGCCTTAATGTTGACTATCCATCAACCCAGTTGAACGTGGCAACATATCCTTCTTCCTTGCTCCCGCACTTGTACTCCAGCCTGATGTACTCGATGCATTGAAGCCTCAGTGTCTGGTGAAAACGCACATATAGCTAGGAAAGCGAGATGTGTGTTAACACGACCGTTCGCGTGGTCAGCAAGGTGACTCACCATCTGGGTTCGCTGTCTCCGAAACATGTACCAGCCTCTTCATCGTCAGCGCGTTGACCAGGGTTTAACTTGGACACCAATTGAGAAGAGGAGTGGAGACCATACTCTGCCTCTACAAGCATCATATTAGAGCTCCGCGATGCGACGCGTACCACTGTAATGGTCTCGTACTTTTGATGGTCCGCAACGCCCACAATTGCCAGCAGCGATGTGCAAAACGACATTCCAATGGTTCCCGTAACGCTATCATCTAGCAGCAAAAAAACCCCGCTTCAGCTCAGGAAAGATACGCAATGGGAGGATCGAAAATGGTCGATGGACTCTAGAGTCTGTGACAGTTATGGAGCGAAGGGTCACAGAACCACGTGCGTGCCCAGGGGTGCGGGGTTCAGGAGTCGAATCGGTTTGCCTTCAAGCTTCAACCTCACGACGTGAGTAACTCTAGCCTACGTCTGCAAGTGGACCGTGTGCCTCATCCCTTCTCGAATTTCCTCAATGACCCAATTTTTGAAGTGGAACTTAAAGCTAGTAAAGACCTGAACGTTGACGTTGAACGTTTGAACGCCTCAATCGGAACGCCTGAACATCCAGAAGCTTCGGTTCCACAGTCGCAGGTACCGCCTTTACGCTTCTTTGATACCCACAGCTCATCTATTCCTCACTGTTTATGGCTCGCTGGTGCCTCGAAAGAGGACGAAAGCCGCGGCAGTCCAGGTGTCGGTACTTTTACTTTCAGGAATCTTGGGCCGGGCTCCGACTCGAGATCCAAGATCCAACCAACATCACCACTTTTAAGTTCCCAACCGCCTCTTGAGACTTGAGTCTATCATGGTGCGTCTATTCAGTAAGAACTTGTTTATTTTACTCTAATTGATAACCTTCTTCAAAATCCATACAGCCTTACGCTGCCGACATTGCTGGACAGCAAATCATCGATAAAGAAATCGCAGAACACGAGGCTGCTATCTATCGTCTCAGACAACGTCGCAATGCCCTCAGCGCCATTCATAATGTCCCAATCGACGTCTTGTCTCTGATTTTTACCGCCTACAAGACACTCACAGTCTGTGACGAGCGTGGAGCATGGCTAAACATCATGTCCGTATGTCATTATTGGCGCGACATCATCTATGATACCCCCGAATTCTGGTGTTCCATCTCCTCAGATGATGATGCTGTCGTCGATGAAATGCTAGAAAGGTCGAGGGCTAGACCACTCCATCTCTACTACGCGATACACGAGACCTTTGTCCAAGAATTTTGGACAAGGCATTGGCCTACCATCCAGAGAGTGGTTCCACCCCACGGCGAGAGGATTGCATCGATTTCCTTTCGAGCATTCACATCTTTCGGTCGGTTCTTCGCTGAGCTCTTCTACTATATGAAAACCTGTCCCAATGGTCTCCCCTCTCTCCGCGAGGTTCGGCTGGAACGGATACTCGACAGGCCCGGTAGCATGGTTGAGCCATACCTATCCTCGGATATACCTTTCAACAGTATGCCATCTCTCAATGTCCTCCACCTCGAGCAGGTTTACATGAACCAGTTCATCCCCCCGGTTCAATCTCTGACGAACCTCGTCGTCACCACTCCGGATGGCATATCCCTCAACTGGATCATCAATGTGCTTCAGCAGCTACCCAATGTCGAGCACGTCGAGCTGGGAAAAGTCCTCCGCTCTCCGCCTCACGAGATCTGGGCCATTTCCAAGTACCACGCTCCACTTTCAGTACCTCTTCCGCGGTTGCAATATCTGGACATTCGAGGTCAGGAGCTCACTGTCGGTCGGCTATTTCGTTTTATGGCGGTCGCCGGCTCCGCTCGTGCCACTGTGATGTTGAACTTAGCTCCCAGGATAGCAGACACGGAGGTGACCCGTAATCTAGGGTATCTCAAACCACTCCTCTCACAACTTACATCCGCTCGAACCATCGGGAGAGTCACCACTCGCATGCAGAACGCTTTAAAACAGTGTTCCCTCGAACTCTATTCACCCGGCCAAATTTCTCCTTTCCTGGACCTTTTGATCCCCTTCGAAATCGCCGAGCTCCCCAAGTATACATACACCAATTGGATTTCGGCGTCCCTTTCACTCTCTACCGTCTCCGACCTTACCATCCAAGACGATACCGCCCATGATACCAGCGCAGTATCGTGGTCGAACTATCTGACTTCGTTCACCAGTCTTAAGACCCTCACACTCGTAGACATCTCGCTAAACGACATCCAAGTTATCCTCTGCTCGTCCACGTCCACACTCAAAACCACAGAGCTCGAGGTAATCACCTTGACGTCTATCCACTCGCCACTTCTAGAGTTACCGCTGCTCATCGACTTCCTCAAGAAGCGACGGGAGCATGGGTGCCCCATTCACAGATTGGTAATAAAGAAGTGCTCTCTTCAGAGGGAATTGATAGATACTCTTCGGGAACATGCCACGGTTGACTGGGATGGCGTCGAAGAGGTGGAGGCTTGGGATTGGTGGGCGCATGAACCGAATTTCTTGTACGCACAGAATGACGTTTGACTGTGTAATACCTAACTGTATAAGTATCATCTAGCCATTTCTACACCAGTGATCTGCATCTCATCAGCAGTCCAGTTGAAGATATGCCTGAGTCCCCTTGATCGCGTCAACAAGGTTTTGCGCGACTGGAAGCCTGAGCTTGAGCTCAAGCGGTCACTTCAATACGCCGGACCGTCAACTTGCCTCTTGTGCCTATGTATTGTGTGGTCGCCGCTGGACACTAGATAATACATCCATTCAGCGGTACGGACACAGTGGGTCGGTTAAAGCCGCTGATGCATGTTCGTCCTACGGTAAGTATGTTTGTAGGTGATGTATCCAAAGTCAAATATAGCCCAAAGTCTTAGCGACATCTCTCACAAGCGCACTCGAATCCCCAGGCATTCTTCAGCAACGTCCTACGCTCTTCCGTAGTCAGGGTATCCTCGTCACCACCCAAATACGATATCCTGAGCTCGGTTCCAACAGGAAGCTCCCGTGAGGCATGAAAGACCCACGTCCTACCAACTCTTTTCTTGGCGACGTTCGGGCTGCAGCTGTGGTTGAAGTAGCTGGCTCCCGGCCACACCCCGTACCCGAAAAACTCTGACCCGTTGTCCTCCAGGGAGCGAATCCCAAAGCTGTTGTGCACTTCATGAGCTTCGATGGTGCGTAAAGTCTCAGGTGTGACGAGGGGCAGGAGGACCTCAGGTAGGATGGCAACGAGATGGAGATAGGAATCGACATGGCTTTGAAGGGATCGAAGGCTGATGTATGGACAGCTCTCCTCGGCGAGGTCTAATATAGCTGACCACTGAAGCGGAGTGCTGTATCTGGTCAGGATTGTGTGCAGTTGGAACGCAATGATATCCACGGATCGCGGGTCGGCAACAAGAGCTCGTTGAAGGATTGTACGGTCTTTCTTGGTTGTCGTAGGACTCGGGAAGCGGGCTCTCAAGATCGAAGCCGCCTTCTCTTCGGCATCCTTCCACGCACCCTCGATGACACTGAACGTCGGCCGTGATTGGCTTGCGTCTGCCGTTTCATCGCGATCTTCCTTCATCTTGGTCTTGAAGAGCTTCTCAACATTAGCCCATCCTTCCAATCCCACTCCATCCAGTCGCCTTCCCCAACCTGCTTCGCATTCTCTTGAACAGAACGCGAAGCCATGAACCACGTCTCGTATCTTGAGCTTCTTGCCACGGTCGTACGCGAAGCACTCCCAGCAGACCTCGCCCCGATACTCGCGCAGCAGCACATGGGTTGCTAAGTCATCAGCGACATGGATGACGGTCCCCGCCGGGATGAGCTGCGTTGCGAAGGCACCCCTGCCAGCACCAACAGCTGCTTTGACCGTGAAAACGGGGGATGGTGGTAAGCCCATGGTGAAGGCAGTCAGCCAGGATCAGCTGCGATGGATGTTGGATATGCTTCGATGAAAATGACAAAGACAAAAGCTAGTGTTGTTTGCGTGCCTTTGGCCTGAGATATGGCGGCCGCAAGAGAGTCGCGTAACTTGTGCTCGTGGGTCTACTTCGGAGAGGGAAGGGACGATAAACGAAAGTGCTATGACTGCCGTTATACGCGCGGAAATCGCGGCAGACGACCTTTTGGGCCCTAGTGTGCTCTAGGTGCGGTTGCTTTACGGACTGAGGTCTGTTTTCCTCCTCTCATGTCATGACCATCCTTCAAAGCTGCGACCTAGATCGTGACCTTTCTTCATTTCTCATTCACTTTCGTGTGGCGCAAATGCCTGCTCAAGGTACAGTGACGCGCAAAGTTCCAGCCCCCTCGATGATGTGAACGCTCGAGTCAAAACCACCTGAGGGGCAAAGTTAACATCGTTCGCCTGAAAACGTTGGAAAATGATCCTTGAAAAATGCGACGAACCTACGGCCCACAAAGGTGGGAGCAAATGGGAAGCCACGAGGCCAGTAAGTCACTGTGAACGGCGACCAAAAAGAGAGAGAGCGTATCCAAACAAAGTCTCTTATGTACGCCGGTCTACTTTGATATCTGGTCAAAATAATCTGGGTAAGCAACACGCAAAGAAAATGGGACGGAGTGAAGGACAAGAGCATGATGACCTCTGTACACAAAAAAGACGATAGATTCGCCGCGAGGATAAAGGATTGGTAGTTTGGGCAATTACTTACCCGAGTTCATCGGTCAAAGGGAGGTCGAAATTATCGCCCTTTTATCGGTCCATCCTTGTCTGTCCCTTTGGATTGAGAGTCCTCGCAAGCCCGCGACACCACTGGGAAGAGCACAGGTGGCCTGGAGGAGAGAATGAGTGAACCGATCAGCCAAGATACAATCAGTCAACGCACTTAGATTTTCCACGGCCTGCGGGCTGCTCAGTCATCTCGAATGTGG
This sequence comes from Pleurotus djamor, assembly GCA_029747585.1. Taxonomy (NCBI): domain Eukaryota; kingdom Fungi; phylum Basidiomycota; class Agaricomycetes; order Agaricales; family Pleurotaceae; genus Pleurotus; species Pleurotus djamor. The sequence continues at coordinate 9,855 of JAPEVF010000570.1, forward strand.
GGCTAACGGGTCAAGTTTTGTGACTTTTCGAGCGTTGTCCCATATGCCGTCGTCGCGCGTCGATGAACCGAGAATAAACCGTGAAATTTCGAAAATTGGTACGTTAATCTTTGCTGGGCAGCAAACTACGGAGCCGTGGTTCCTGAATGACCCACATCCACAAGGATTCTGATTGATGGACTTCTTGTACAAGGCTACAGGTTGAAGGAAGGCGTTCATTGGGCGGTCAAAGAAAACGATCATGGTCGACAGTGTGACAATGACCAGTGACATCACTCATGTCACTATATCACGTGGACCCAGGGGATTCGCCAACATGATTCTGCCTTCCTACATTATCATAGAGGAAGGATTCAAATTTCAAAGTTCATGATATACCCTATCATACCGTAGTATGCTGCTCTAAATATGTGCACACTGATCTCTCTCTACCTTGGAATAAAGGATAGAGCAACGCACACGATGGCTGACGGCAAGTTAGGAGCTCTCCTAACGAGCCTGTACCTATTTAGTATTATTTCACGAGTATCAATCGACACCCGAGCTCTAGAGCTGAGTATACACTGCTGTCAATGGGCAACCCTCCGTCTGTGGCGCGACATCATCCTGGAAACCACCAAGTTCTGGAGTTTCATCCCATCAGTACCGTCGACGAAATGCTCACCGTCAGACAGTTCGCTTCTAGGAGTCTCCTTATCACATGACGACTTCGCGTCGCGAAATTGGCGCCAAGCTTGAACGCACTCCCACTGCTCCCTTCCGTCCCAACCCCTTCAGGCTCCACCTTCTCTGCATCATGATGTTCCCCGCGCAAGTCTGGCTTGAATCAGATGTCGTGAGGAAGCCTGTAGTGTATCGCAACACACCAGCATCATTCCCGTTCAATTCTTGTTCCGGAAGTGAACGTGAACTTGCGCACTAAGAGCTTCATAGCTTTCCAATGCGGTTCTGGACGATTGTGCAAGGTCACGATGCTCTTCCACCGCTTAAGACTGAGAGCGTCGGTCATCCCCCCCCGCCAACGTCGCTCTCATCGTTTGAGGCGCTTTTCCCGACAGTTGGGGCGGTGGTCAGAAGTCGAATGATCATCATGCTGCCTAGGCGACATCGCTGGGTAACGGCTCGTCTGATGCACTGCGTGACGGGATCAGGATTCAAAGACGTGGTCACTGACACGGTATGTCTTATCAACCGTATCCTCTCATATCGGAGCTCTGATACCCGTTGCTCATGAACCCCAAAAAAGCCTGCCTTAAGACGCGGCACATGGAAACATTTCCCAAGTATAGCAGGCTCTTCGCCCAGCCCGACTTTGATACCGACCCCACCGTCAGACTACCTCAGTTTGTCAACAAGGAGACATGATGCATGATGTCCGTTACGCCGGCCTTCTCCTCGAACTGTAAATAGCTGTCTCACGATGTGGTAATGCTGATGAAGTCTCGATGTTCCTACTATAAGGATACTTCTCCCCCATTGAATTCGTCTTATTGAATCTATTCTCCCTGTTCTCCACTAGACAATGTCGGCGTTATTCCAGTCCGCCATCCTAGCACCAGTCTTCTTCGGTACTTTCACGATGACTGCGTAGGTCTTAGCTTTTCACAGCTGCACATGACTTACCATCAACTCTACGTGATCAGGCTCTTCGGCGTCACCACCTTGAAAGCTCATCGGTACTTCGTCCGTCACAAGAGTGACTCTCGTACTGAAAAATCCTTGGTACGTCGTCTGCGCCATCTGAGCAGATGCCCGCTGACAGTAAGTGTCAGGTCATAATCACTTTGTATATCGTCAATTTTCCTCGAAGAGCAGCTACTCATGCTAAAATGTCCAAAGGCTTCTCCTCGCCGCACATTTAGGCGTTTCACTCTTCATTTCTTACTTCCTACTGGTGTCCGCTTGGGACGACATCTCGCGTCTATTCGATCGCAATCTCCTGAGGTCAGTAACAAATCCTATCTCTGACTATGCTTCCAATGAACACAAATCCATCCAGGGCAATTGGTGGCCAAGCTGACCTTGTCGTTGGTAGCATCTTTGAAATGACAACTCGCACCTAACCAGCCGTTTTCAGGTCCTCGTGCTAACCTATGTTCATTCGTAAGTATACTGGTTTCCCCCTCATCTTTAAGTTAACTCACTTCGTCACATGAAGACTTTATGGTCTTATGACGTGGAAGTGTGCGTGAATATTGCCTTCTGCCCATCGTATGTACCTGAGAAACCCCAGTGAGCTGCCACGCTCACTATTCCGTCACATACATTGTTGTGGGTACAGACCTTGCTGGCGCAGTGCTGTCCATACCTGGACTGACCCGTCTCTCCAGTTGTTTGTTACGCTTGTTGGTCACGGTACCCTTCTTTGCTGATCTGGGTGTAAACTTTGTGTTGACTAAATCGTTCTCAAGGCGTTGGGATCTGTAGGTGTCCATCCCTGCTAAGTCTGCTACTAAGCTGACATATTCCCCGTAGTCACAATTGTGGAAACGTAGGTTCTGCTAGGTTCGCGGGCGCTTGTGTGCTCACATACAAACGCTTCAGCCATAAGATTCTGGCCATTCCGGATCCACTCTCTATCATTGTTGACTTCACCCGGAAGTTTGGTGTAAGTGTCTGATTTATTTTGGCTGTTCCATATTGAAAGGTTTCGATTGTACAGCCATCGGTCATCCACCCTAGCTATGCATCGGCTGCGATTGTAGACATGGTGCTTGCATTTTTCCTTTGTCTGATTCTCTACAAGAGTCGTGTTGAATTTCCGGTGTACATCTCAAAGCCCCTCCCGGCTCTTCTCAATCTAATCGTCTCCCCGCAGTTCCGCATCAAAAACTTCAGCTCTCGCACACTATATTCTTGCGTCTGGCCTACTTGTTGGGTGAGCGGTTCATTGATCTCATGAATCGCAGTCGCTCATCAACTCCAGGATCCTCCAACTCGTTGCCTTCATCATGGTGAGACACCAAATAAACATACATATCTCCATTTCCTCAACATGCACAGGCCATGGTTGAACCCAAGAGCTTTGTCTTCTATGCGATCTCGCTCAATCTTCCGAGTGGTGAGCACCAGTGCATGAGTCCCAGCTTCCGCCTAGGACCATCTCTCAACTCTCTCGATCACAGCCCACGCTATCTCGTATCTTTCACTGTGAGCGCCCTCGTTCCAGTTTTACCTACCGACTTACTTCCTTTCTTGGCAGGCTCGACGCTAGGAAAAACTTCCGCCATGGTATCCGATGCGCGACAGCGCCCAACATGCCCTTCACGGTACATATCCACACACTCACTGCGGTGAATACTTCGCGGGCTTCGAGCAGCCAGGACGACTTGAAAGAAAAGGCCGCGAATAGGAGTGATCAGGCTTCGTTCGCAAGTTCGGAGGGTACTGTTATTGAAATGTAACCTCGATAATACGCTTACAACACGCTCTCTGTCGCCGTGCTCTCTTCTTCTCTTGCATGCGCTCGCTCTCGCTTTAGGAACTGAGCAATGTCGTGACCGTCACCGCAATCTGCGCATCCGCTCGTCGGAGAAGACAATAACTTTGCGCAGTATCCGACTCAATAGGTTTATTATAAGCAAAGCCGGTATTGTGTCTCTAGTCATCGAGTCGTCCATCATAGAAGACTACTGAGGATTGGACGTCTGAACACCCGAACCCCTGCTTCAGGAGGTTGTCTCCTGACGGGCTCCTCGGCGGAAATTGCCGATGCTTCCACCTCATAGCGCATGCCTCCATGGAACCAGAATTTCACCAGTCCGCACGAAAGGAATATTTGCGATGAACGATACTTCAGGTTGGCACAGTTCTGGAAAAGTGGAAAAGAGACGATCTGATCGACCTACCCGTGCCGCTGTGTACCACAGGTGACGAGGGATTTCTCTTGAAATTATGGGTGTGTTCAAGCAAACTAGATGGAGAGAAAGCGTGGACCACGGGTTAGTTGGATACCAGGCGAACTTAGGTGGCGTACCCCCCTCTGCGCTCAATCGAACCACTCGTTAACTCGGCCTCCCTCAGAGCTCGTTAGTTGCGTGCCTTGACGCTTGGCCCTCCAAACTACCAAGGGCTTCCGTCCTCGTCTTCCACCATCCGATTAATACCACGGTTAGCCGAATCTACCATCCGTCCTAGACGCACCGTCAATCCAGTATTGATCTTACGTTGAATAGCCCACCCCGTGCTGTTTCAAATAGAATGGGCTACGGCCCACAAACGAGATCGCACCGTCGCTGAGCTCTCCAATCCATAACAGCCGATGGGTCTGCGTCTTATAATGGGCACTGGTTTTAAGGCAAACGAATCACGGTATGTCGCATCAGCTCTGGAGTTATCATGTCAGTTTCCTGATCTCCGTTACCCGCATACTCTTTTCTCATGATGGGATTGACATAATTCATATAGCTCTGTGTTGAACTCAACGATGCTTCCATATTGATGGGATCGTCAGCCCGACTCATTTGTTCGTCAACAGGGAGGCATGATACCTCACACCAATTCCGCTAACCGACCTCTTGTGAGAGCTCTTCACGATGTAATGATGTCAGTGATGTCTGTGCATGTCCCTGTTATAAGACACTGGTTCTTACATCAAGCCCATTTCATCTCTGCCCCCTCCGTCACCACGCAATGGCCGCACTGTTAGAAGATTTACAGTCCACTCTTGTGGCCCCAGTTTTCTTTGGAACATTCGCAATGACCTCGTATGTGTCGAAAGCTAACATCGGTGAATCTTACTCACCCTCACCTGTATCACAACAGGCTGTTCGGCGTCACCACCCTCAAAGCTCATCAATACTTTCTTCGCCACAGGCATGATTCACGCTCAGAGAAAGCTTTCGTGTGTTCACAAACCCCGTGTCTATGATTGATGTTGAAGCTGATAATTCTGAGCAGGTCGTAGCCACCTGGTACCTCAGATTCACTCGCTCGGAGATTCGAACTCAAACGTTTGAAGGCTTCTCCTTGCTGCGCATCTCGGTGTATCGCTCTGCATTTCTTACTTTCAAATGGTATATGCTTGGAGCCAGCCCCTTCGTCTGCTTGATCGAGGCCTGCTTAGGTTCGACTACTCTATGTCCTTTTCATCGTCTCTGCGTCCTGACTAACTTAACTGTCACCTTGACTGCGAACACAGGGCCATCGCCGTTCAAGTTGACCTCGTAGTCAGTTGTTTCTCTCCTTCAACACTTTAACATTGACCGTTCTTCAGATCATTGTTCTCATATTCATCCATTCGTGAGTCTCGACGCCATATTCCCCGATGTGTCTTTCATTTCATTTCTTCGCTCCAAAATGAAGACTTTATGGCTATATGGCATGGAAATGTGCGTGTCTCCCTATATGACGGATATTCTCATCTCAAAAAGATCTTAGTGAGTTGTCATGCGCACTATTCTGTAACCTACCTCGTTGTGCGTACATGCATTATCGGTTAATACTATCTGTGCTCATAATCTCACTTTAGCTTTTCATCACCCTAATCGGTCATGGTTGGCGCATCAGTGCACTTGCTTCATCGTATACAACTGACATCAACCTTCCGCTTCATAAGGCATTGGGATTTGTGGGTCCTGCTATTTCTCACATCGCTCACAATGCTCAGTGGTCCTTGCAGTCTCAATTGTAGAAGCGTGCGTTTCCAAAGCAGAAACCGTCGGGTAATGCATTTATTCATCAGCGCCGCAGCCATAAGCTTCTCGCCCACGGAGATCCACTCAAGATTTTCCAGAGTTTCGGTCAAGCCTTTGGCGTCAGTATTCAATAATCTCACCCATCTGTTCCTACTTAACGCTTCCACGGATTAGCCAACCATCATCCAGCCCAGTTATGCCTCATCTGCTATTGTCGACCTTGTTCTTGCCGGATTCCTTTGTCTCATCCTCTACAAGAGCCGTGTTGAATTTCCAGTGTACGTTTCAAGCCGTAGCTTCGCTCTCTCCATGATCTTACTTAATTACATAGGTCGGCTTCAAAACTCTCAGCCATTGGTCATTATGTCCTCGCATCCGGACTTCTTGTTGGGTAGCTTGTTTCTGTTTTTCATTTTGTTTCTCGGATGCTCATAGAAATAGGATCCTCCAGTTGGTTGCGTTCATCACAGTGAGCCTCTGGGTATAACAGCGAGGGAGTTGTATTAAACCCTCACAGGCCGTAACCATCCCCGAAAATTACCTCTTCTACGCGATCGCGCTCACTCTTCCAAGTGGTAAGTCATCCTCATGTACTTGATTTCCCATTGCTTAACGCAGTCCTTCCTAGTCCATGCTTTATCATATCTGTCGCTGTGAGCTACCCCCCCCCCCTCCACCCGCTGATTCTCATAATACCTTGATAGGCTCGACGCTAGGAAAGAATTCCGACATGGTATCCGGTGCGCAACGGCGCCGAACATGCCGTTTACCATTCATATCCAAACGCTGACAGCTGTGAATACTGCGCGGGCTTCAGCGGGGCCTAACGATGAGAAGCACAGCGCCGGCAACAAGAATGATCAGTCGTCGGTCCTGAGCTTGCCGAGCACCGTTATTGAAATGTAGCGGTCTCCTAGGTTCTGTTCTGGCGTCCAAGCCCTTCCCTATATTTAACTGATTTACGGATGCTGTCCCATTGCTAGAGCTAGTCTTGAATCCAACCGTCAACTTACTTTTGAACGCTGCTACATCGCACATCTAATACGTATCCCTAACTCCTATGTCTAGCCCCTTTCTCAGAGCTTGAGAATTTGGCAAGAATTTGGTCGAATTTTCAGCGTAACGAATTTTTTACTTCCTCGATTCTATCCAACTTTCACTAGGTCCAGTTGGATTCAAGTCGGATCCAAGTCGAATTTTCTTTCTCGGTCACTATCAAAGTGCCTGACATTGGCAAACATTGGCCTGACATGCAAGTTCGGCGCCAAGACAAACGCCTGGGCATGGCTCTCTGCTCCCTCCCTGAAGAGATACTTTTCCAAATCTTCGAACATCTCCCAGTCGAGGACCTGCTCAATATCAACACTGTGAGCTCTTCACGTTCAGTCCTTGATGAGTATTGTCTCCTAATCTTAGGGCGGGAAGACATGTAAAGCCCTCAATTCTATCTGCTCGAGCGACGCGCTCTGGCGTACTGTCTCGGCGAAGGCGCCGCTAGATATTCCTCTGGGAAAGAGCACCTTTGATTTAAAGGCTGGAGAACTCCGAAAACTCCACACGAAGGCAGCAAAGTTGGCCAAATTCTGGACAAACGACGTGTTCACCATCACACATGTCCTAGATATCCCGGTGGACGACTGGATACACCATGCTCAATTCCTCAGCTCGCAACTTCTCCTTACATCTCATCCAATTGAGGAAGACGGCGAATACAAGACCGTTTTGGACATCTGGTCCCTAGTCGACCGGAACCCTCGTTCGGTCCTGCAAATCGTCACCGATCGTCTGTTTTACGAAGGAATCGCGGCGGTGTGGCAGACATACGGCGAGGCGCTGATGCTTGCGGTACTTACTAGCCAGTGGTGCGCCGCTTCGTGATGGAGTATTCGGCCGACACTGATTTACCCGTCGCGCGTAGCGATATCTGCGTGTACACAGTTTCCCGGTGTCCAGCCACAGAAGTGTGGAGTTCGGAGCGAATATGGGGCCCGAACCAGCCATTCGTAGCGACGCCTGCCCGGGAAAAGGTCTGCGAAATCCGTGCTATGCAACACATCGTGGCGACGTTTACCAGGGACGAAGAGGACAGAGTCTGGTTCTTCAACTCGATAACGAAGCAGACGTTTTACACCCAAGTGCCGCAGTACAATGTAAGCCAATTGTATACTCCGTAGATCACACCGATAACAATAAAGCCAGCGTTCCCAAAGCCCTGTTCTTACGCTGAGTCATGATTTGACATACTTCGTCTTGACTTTCTCTCGATACACACCCGACCACCCTCATCCGGAACAGTCCATCCAGGCCTTTGGCATCCCCGCCGAAATCCGTAGCAAAGAAGCACAGACTTACTTGACACCGAAGTCATTCAATAGCATTGCTTTCGCATGCTATACTTCCCCTGGGTTTACTCCCGACGACCTTACATTCCAGCAACTCCCCTACGAAGTCGGACTAGACATGTCCAATACTCTGTATCTCTATCAACCTCACGCGACCGACGCTCGAGCTTTCATAGCCACATTCGACATCCGACCAACTGAAATGGCCCAAGTTTCCAGCCAAATCATCAAACCTCGAGTGTCTGCTAATGCGTATATCATCACCGCCGTCACTCGTCATAGTGTTGGTCTGTTTGCTGCGAATGTCAACGGCTCGATCAAAGCATTCAAGTTTACGCACTTGGTAGATGGAGGGGCGATTGCAATGCTACCCGCGGAGAAGATTAGCTCGAGGCCCACCCACGCACTTCATATATTCGCGTACAGTGACACTGGTGGGCGAATCTGTCTCTTGTCGATGGAGAATAGCTGCGGTGTGGTTTCCAGAAGGTTGATCGTGGTTGATACGATTTGACGTTGCTGGTTGATCGCTGGTGACCGGTGACCCGTGACCCGTTCTGAACTCTCATATTGGAAGTTTCATGCCGTTTTAAATGCCCTATTAATTGTAATGGGAGGTACCTTCATGGGGCTTGGACGGAGCGGTCGTACACATCACTGGATGGGTACCGTCCTTTCCGCTTCTGCTTATGCTTTGGACGACCAATATAACCATTTTTGCAGATACCAAGGGTTGAGGTCAGGAATCAAAGTCAGAGTCGACCATGCGATGGTCTGGTCTTGGGTGAGGTGCAAAGAAGTCAGGCGGAGGGTCGCGAGCGAAAGCATCCATTAGGTTCAACTGAAGAACTCGACTGATCTTTTTATCCTGACGACCAACTACGAACAAAAGGATGGCGTTTTCACCCCCCTTGGCAACCTGTTGGTCCTCCACAATCGTCTCTGGCTGATGTGTTCGACCCAAGACCCCAAATCTTGACGTCCGACTACGAATAGCACTGCTGACTCCAGTCAATGTGCTGGCCTCATGACATCTTACTCTAAGCGTGTCTCGGTATATCTGTTGTTCTTTACCCTTCAACGGAGATCTGACATCATACTATTTTACCTCCAACGTCGATTCCATTGACATGATGGTTTCTCCGTTGAAACCGCCCTTCAACTCATCAATGCATCAACCACAGTGTCTTACCTCCAACTTGTCTCTTTGCACCACGCACATGCGTCCTTTGGTGGTGCTCCCCATCACATCAAGTAACGAGAAGATATATCCGCGACGTTGACCAAGAACTTACTTGCAACGCTCGGGGAGACCGTATCAAGGCTCTGGAAAAACCAACATCAGATCTTCATAAGTGTACGTGTTCTGGTGTCCACAGTCATTTGATACCAAAGCTCTGATGTAGACATCTGTGGTTGTCAGTCAACTCAGGACAGTATATGTCGCACCTATCAACCGTGTTGTCCCAAAATACCCAGGTATTTTCACCTATATGAGTCAATCACTTTCCTACTCCCAACCACTCTCATCCTCAACGCTTCACAATGACGCCTACCCCCAGAGCGCTGGACCCTCCTGACATATTACCATCTAAGGTTGATATTGAGGCGTCACTTCTACGCCCGTTATTCTTTGGACTCATGGTAACCGCGTTGTGAGTTTGGTGATTCACCTATGAACGCCATCAGCTTGTGACGGTCGCTAAATCGGCGAATAGACTCTACGGTGTCGTGAACCTTCAAGTATATCGCTACTTCATACGATACACAAAGGATCCTCGTTCTGAGAAGCTTGCGGTGCGTCATGACTCATAACAGTACTCTCCCCACCGGTTATCGATCTCAGCTGCTTTTGTGTGAAGGTCGTGCTTCTTTGGTAAGATCCAAACCTTCTTATCATTGCTCCGTAGATATTAAAACTTGAATTAGCTGCATTACTACGGCCTCCACAGCATTCGTTCTGTATTCAGCATACGCCACTTTGGTGCAGTCCTGGGCAAACCCCGCGGACCTGTTAGATCCCATGCTTTCACGGCAAGCTGCTTTTTCCAAGCTCGAAGCTGTATGGTGCGATTCAATAACATTTCATTGCTTAGCCTTGTTAAATTCGAAGTGATCTGCGACGTGAGTAGAGTTATATTTGGACAGGGGACCGAAGAACATCTTGACCCACCTCTCACAGATTCTCGTGGTTACTTGTGTCCATATGTAGGGAAAATTTCCCTGGAGAACCAGAGGAAATTGCTGCTGATGCTGGTTTTTTTACTGAGTCTCTATGCGAACAAAGCGTGGCGACGTACACTTTCCACTGATTTTGACTAACAACTTAGTAACGACTGCGTTGTTCTAGTTTCATCTAAACTCCATTGGACGTTCCATGCCGCAATCGTGAGCTCAAATGCGCCGCTCTTAGTTACAGCTGACGGTGCTCTATCCTTGCAGGCTTTGGTCATTGTCGGCGACGTGGGTGAGGCCCATGCCTTATCGCTCCTTGAATTTCTGACTCCTATCATACTCACAGTGGCGGTCATATGTATGTCCTCCTTCTTCGGGGAGTTCACGCATACACTGACTGAGCTTTTAGCTGTTGTGATACAGCTGTGAGTTCTTCATACTCACGATGAAAGGTACTCCAGCGCATTTCAGCATCAATACAGGAGTACTCGCCGGCTGCACTTCGTCGACATCACACACAATGGATCTTGGGATGTAAGGTTCAAGGTTGAGCCCGCCCTTCAGGATCTCACAGATACTGACGCGTACTTATCAACCTAGAGGGTTCTCTATACGCTGTTTTTGGCTCTGACATTCGCAGATCTCTTCATGGCCCTTGCAATCTGCTACTCATTGCGAAAGAGTTCATCGGAGTTCTCTCGGTCCGTTCCTAATTCTCGTCGCTCTTTGGGATATCCAGCTGAAGGATTCTCTTGGCTTACCTAGTACTCAGTCGAGGATATCCATGCTAATCAAATACACCCTGTCATCCGGTCTTCTGACTAGGTTCGTGCACCCCACACTTGTCGGGAAACCAGCGTCGCTCATGTGGTCCGGTAGCTTTATTGACCTTGCTGTGATTATCACGGTAACTTATCCAATCTTGCACTCCTCGCACAAAACTCCTCTCTCACTTCATCCCTATCCAGTATGTAGTGTCACCTCAATCCTTCGTCTTTTACAGCCTCGCCCTCCCACTTCCATGTCGTGCGCTCATTTCACCGTTTATTGGTTAAAATAGTTGTGGCTTACTGGAAACTAGTATATGTCGCTTCATACCTTGCCCTGTGAGTGCCGTTCATGTGCATGTATTCTTCAATTCGTTTTGCTCACCGGACGTAGGCTGAATACGCGTCAAGCCCCTTCTCATGTTGAAGTGATCAATGTCGTTGTTCATAGCTTGAACTCGGATGATATGGGTATACACTCATTGGTAAATTAGAATCTTCTCTTGTGTCTGTATCTTTTAGCGGACACTCCCGAACGTGATGATGAATGGATCGTCAAGTCACTATTCTCCTGAGCCCCTGAAGTAAGGTAAGGAACTTGAAGCCCCGAGCAGGAAACCCGTGATTAGCCATTGGCTTGCCAAAGTCTCATTTCCTTCGTCATCTCCCTCAACGCACTCGAAGTTGTTGACATCGTTGCCAACAGCGCAGAGCCCTGCTAATCATGTCTACCTCTCTCTTCTCCGCTCGACCCTCTCAAGGGCTGCTCCTACGCGCATCTTCTAATACGTAGCTTTGCTACAAAGCTTCGCGTTCTTCGCAGCTGATATGATCCTTCCTGGAGGTGTACATCACAATCACAATCTCAACATCAACATCGATGCACTGATTTAACCGTTTCTCTGTAGTCTACGGAAACTCGTACTTGGCCTTGTTAGTCTTCCATTTCTCCATTTCAACTATCTCACTCACCCTTCGTAGACTCAACGCAAGGACAATGTTCCGTCACGGCTTGCGATGTGCAATATCTCCAAACCAGCTTCTCTTTCAATCGGGGCCTGCGGTCCACATCAGCACCGTTACCAACATCAATTGCGATGTTCGTCGCTTGAAACCAGGGCACAGCACCCATGACCTTGAGAACGGGCTGGGTGATGCCTCTTCCAAAGGATGAGCGAAATCTTCACGCGGACTCGCGTCGATGCTACACGCTGAGCAGAGCCCGAACGTAGTTATTTAGAGTATTGCTTAACCCCTAAACGCCTCGTGGATACCTAGACAATCCCTATTATATGTACCTCCTGAATTCTTACCCCTTTGATCTTTGTTCGACGTGATGTTCAACATTCGGGGTTCGCACAACGGTGGTGAACAAACATCAAGAGACTCGTTCTCTCCTTGAGATGATGGTTTCACCATTGAAATTGAAACCGCGCCTCAACTCAGTCGTCACCTTCGCTCTAGTCCTTGGAGGGCACTACACAAATTCGTCCTTTGGTGATCTCTCCATCATACCAATGGAAAAACGATATATCCTCGAAGTTCACCAACAAGTCACTTACGACGCTCGGGCTGGGCGCGGCTGTATCAAGGTTTCAACACATCAAACCTTGAGATTTATATATGCGTTCTCATGTTCACGTTCATCTGATACCCCAAAGCTATGATCCAGATATCTACAGTCGTCAATCAATCCAGGACAGTGTATGTCGTACCTATCAACCGTGTTGTCCCAAGATACCGTAAGGGACTGCTATTAATACATTCCATCCAACCCATCCCCACTTTCGCCCTCGAAACCCTACAATGACGTTAATCGTTCGCGAGCTACACCTTGATGACATTCTCCCAAATATTGAGGAGTCACTCCTTCGCCCCTTGTTCTTTGGACTCATAGCTTCCGCGATGTGAGTCGGAGACGCTATTTACGAGCTTCGCTTGGGCCGCTAAAATTGGCGATGGACGTAGACTCTACGGCGTCGTAAACCTTCAAGCATATCGCTACTTCATACGATACACCAAGGATCCTCTTTCTGAAAAGCTTGCGGTACGTCGGAAGTACTCTGGGTTATCCGTTTTAACTGAAAATGTGCGGTTTCATGCGAAGGTCGCGCTTCTCTCGTAGGTCTCGCGATTTTCTTCCATCTATTAGCTGACATTAGCCTACATTAGCTGTACGGCGACGGCCTCCATGGCCCTCGTCCTTTACACGGCTTACTTCACTTTGGTACAGGCCTGGGCAAACTCTGCGGAGCTGTTAGATCCTATACTCTCACGGCAAGTCGATTTTGAAGCTCTAAGCCGCACAACGTCATGCGATAGCGTCCAATCTCTTAGTGTTGTCAAATTCGAGGTGATCTGTGATGTGAGTAACATCCTTTTGGCATTACGGAGGACACTGACTAACATGACATCCTCTCCGCGCAGATTTTCGTGGTCAACTGCGTCCATACGTAAGCGAAGTCCAGCGACAGAGCTCTACTGTCACTCATAGATCTTCTTAGACTCTACGCAAACAAAGCCTGGCGACGTAAGTTCGATATCGCTGGTTTTTTGCTAGCATTCGTTCCAACCACGTCCTAGTTTCCTCAAGGCTTCATTGGACTTTCCACTCTGCAATTGTGCGTGAAGGCTAACTTGCTAACGGAAATACCTAACTGCCCTATCTACTCCTAGGCTTTGGTCATTGTCGGTGAATTGGGTGAGGGCGGTTCGTTTCGCGGTTTTTGGTTTCCTAACCCCTCCCCTGATCTTCACAGGGGCGGACATATGTACGTCTTTCCCTTCGAAGAACGAAGAACTTGACGTATCCACTGACTGGGCTTGTAGTTGCTGTGGTCCAGCTGTGAGACCATTGTTAACTAGCTTACTTCGGCGTATACTGACATCAACACCGCAGATCTCGCCCACAGAGTTTCATAGACGTTGTCAACTATAATGTGCTCTGGGAAGTAAGGTCACGCCCTCTCTTCAAAGTCTATCAGGGATACCGAGACTATCATCTAAATTTAGAGGGCGATCTACACGATATTTCTAGCCGCTACATTTACAGACCTCTTCATGGCGCTTGCAATCTGCTATTCATTACGACAGAGTTCATCGGAGTTCTCTCGGTCCGTTCCCAACTCTCGTTCCTTTTTGGGATATCTAGCTGAAGGATTCTCTTGGATTCCTTAGTACGCAGTCGAAGATATCCATTCTAATCAAGTACACAGTGTCATCCGGTCTTTTGACTAGGTTCGTGCACCCCACCCTGGTCGGGACAACAGCGTCGCTCATGTAGGATCGATGGTAGCTTCATCGACCTTGCTGCGCTTATCACGGTAGTTTCTTTGCTCTTGAACTCCTCGTAAAAAGATGAATCTCACACAACGTCTCTATCTAGCATGTTGTGTTGCCTCGATCTTTCGTCTTTTACAGCCTCGCCCTCCCACTTCCATGTCGTACGCCCATTTCTCGGTTGATTGGCTGAGATCGACGTGACTCACTAGAAACCAGTATATGTTGCTTCATACCTTGCCCTGTGAGTTCCACTCATGCGCGTGCATTCTTCTATTCGGTTTGCTTACCAGAGGTAGGCTGAATACGCGTCAAGCTCCTTCTCATGTTGAAGTGATAGAAGTCGTCGTTCATAACTTGAATCCGGAGGAGAAAAATAGCCATTATTCCATAAGCTAGACTCTTCTCATTTTCTGTATCTTTCCCTGGACATTCCCAAGCATGTTGCCACGAGCATGAATCGATTTCCATTACTCGTCTCCTGAGCCCCTGAACTCGGATATAAGGTAAGCCGGAGCGTCGGAAGCCCTCGCAGGAATCCGGCACCCGTGATTGGCCATTGGCTTTCCACTCTCATTTCCTCTCCTCTTCGTCGTCTCCCTCAACGCACTCGAAGTCGTTGACATCGTTGCCGACAGCGTAGAGCCTTGCTAATCATGTCCACCTCTCTTCTCCGCTCGACTCTCTCAAGGGCTGCTACTCGCCGCGTGCCCAATGTCGCCGCCCTCCAAGGTTAGTCTCGGGGTTTCCTCTTCAACATCCATCGCGGCGATGACTGATATACTTGCTTTTAGTGCGACATGCCACCGACTCCACTGCCTACGTTCCCGGAGGTCGTACGTAGGGCCCTATATGTGCCAAGAATCATTCATATATGCTATGTGTCTAGCCATCTACAAGGGTACAGTCAACGACCCAACGACGTTCCCGACCCCATCGAAAAGCCATGGCTCATATCATTGGGCGTTTGAACGCCTTTTGTCGGCGGGCCTGGTTCCCCTTACCGCTGCTGCCTTTGCGACCAGTGGTACCAACTACCCTATCCTAGACGGAATTTTGGGAGTCAGTTTGATCATGCACAGTCATATTGGGGTGCGTATATTCAGTATCTGAGATGGAGGAGACTATACTCACAAAATCTCGCAACAGTTTGACTCAGTCGTTGTGGACTATCTCCACCCGCGCAAATTCCCAGTGATTGGCAGGATCGCAACCTGGGGCTTGAGGACGGCTACCGTTGGTGTTCTTGTCGGAGTTTATCAGTTCAACACCAACGATATCGGTGAGTACCATGTATACTACCCTCCCCGCACTTTCCTCATGGCTGCGTTCATAGGATTGACTGAGCTCATCGCTAAAGTCTGGACGGCGTAGTCACTGTATTTGTTGTCACAGAATATCAATTTTTCAAAGCTTGAAGTCCTGTTGTGATCATGAAATGTTGAGAACCCAAGGACGATGCACTCTGTGGTTCTTGGGCCATGCTCGTACCTAGCCTAGGTACGCATCGTCTCTGAGGAGTTGATAGATTATATTTCTAACTGTGCATCCAGTGCGTTTCATCATCCAATCTCGTTCCGTTTGGGGTCAAGCCAACCCAAACCTCGTCTTACTTGTCATCTAATGACGTCCAGGTATTATTTCAGATATATCCGAGCTTAGATATGGTGGCAGCAGCGCTTCAGCGTTCTATAGCTTCGTGCTGCCCTATACAATGGCGGCTTCAACGACGTTGTCGCTCTGCGTAGGCGTAGTCAATAAGCCGTGGACGCGATGGCCAGAAGCGGGCTGGGCATTCTGTGATACACACGTGAGTGCGTGGCTCGGTCCCGGATCGTCTTACGACCGTTTCGCCCATAACCATCAGGCCGTCCTGGTACCTCGTTGCGAAGTCGTGAAGCTTCTCATGTCTTTGCGATTCTTCACCCTAAACAAGGGCCATGTCAAGTCCTACGCCCTTACCCGTGTATCATTACAAATTCAAACCTAGGTGGCTTACATGTTCGAACTGTCCACTGACAAAGCTCTTATTCGCCAGTAGGCCCACTGCAAGCGCCAGTGCTCCATCCTTCTCAGTAGCCCCTTGCTTTGCGGCGTCACCTTTCTCCGCCTCCTGCCCAGGCAATGGTCCGAAGAGTACGCTCAACATCCGCTTATCGCCACCTCCATGTGAGCCGTGGTCGACCTTGACTGGTAAGTCCATTGGTTTGTCCCAAAGACTCTGTAAAGTGACACGAACACCTCCAGAATGAGGCAGCGCTTCAGTGCCGTGGATTAGACCATCCATCTTGGACACATCCACGGGGAGGCGATACTGAGATTCGACAACCTCAAGCTCGAGACGCCCGTGAGATCCGTTAAAGTTTACGCGATAGCCTTCCCAAGGAGAATAAGCAGTCTGTTGGAAGTTTCGTTCAGTACAATTCATGTTGATAGGAAGTGGATGTGCTCACGTACCAAGTGGTAGGTCATCGTCACCCCAGTGTCGTATTTGACAAGTAAGCTCATGTCATCTTCTATCCCTATTCCAGGAGCGAACACCTAGGTAAAATGCGTAAGGTATCTCGCGCCTTCCGTCGACGAAATGTCTCACATTTTGATCTCTGTAGTAACCATCCACGCTTTCAGCGTCGGCGTAGATCTTCTTCAGAGATTCGTCCCTCTCCAGATCAATTGCGAATGGGTCTCCTTTGGCGTTCTCGTTCCCTCTTGCCCGTGCGTAGTCTCTCGCCCAACCATGCTCCTTTCCAGCCTTGTCTCCGTAGAATGCTAGCTTTCCTATGGCGGCGACGGTGACGGGTGCGGCATCGATCCACCAGTTGACCAGGTCAAAATGATGCCCGGACTTGTGGACCATCAGCCCGCCTGAGGACTCTTTCTGGCGGTGCCAGCGGCGAAAGTAGTCCGCTCCGTGAACGGTGTCCAGGAGCCATTCGAAATGCACGGAAAGGACTTCATATGCCGAAGTCAATTATGCGCTGCATCGTAGCGTTGATATGGGATGGTGCCCTCACCCTTTCCGATTTTGCCTTCGGAGATAGTTCGTTTGACGAGCTCGTGTACGGGGTTGTACCTGGAAGTGGAGCTGGATTATGATGGAGACCACACAATTTACCTTTGACATTACCGATAGTTGAATGTGACTGTGAGATGGTTGCCTGTCCTTTTCACCGTCTCCAGAATTCTTCGGCATTTGTCAATGTCCGTTGTCATTGGCTTCTCAGTCAGGACTCGAACTAGGGGGTTTCTCAGCAGGTCTCCCAATGTGATCATTGTAGGGCTCGCACTAACCTCCTGCTTCCAAAGCGGGTACAATGTACAGGTCATGAAGGGCGTCAATGCAGGTCACGACCAACGTTTCCACCTTCTCTTGCTGCAACATCTCCCTGAATTCTCCGGGAGCGTACACAGGTACCTCTTGCGCACCAAGAGACTTGAGAAGGTCATTGTAGTACGCTGCTCTGACTGAATTTGGTTCGCAGATGGCAACTACTTGGGCAGTTGCGGAGCGCTCGACGATTCCCCGGACGAACATGGCTGCTCGACTGCCCGTACCGACTATCGCAACCCTACCGCCGAGAGATGAAGATTTAGTTGTGGGGTCTGTCATGGTAGCTTTGGGTGAGTTGTCTCTCGGTGCTGGTGTGGGGAAGGTGCCCTTATGACTTCTCCTCGAGGCGCAGATTCTCGGGCCGTCGTCATTCCATCTGGTGGGAAAGTGGAGGCTTAACACATCGCATGACCGGGAGGAAAGTAGTTGAAGTGGCTTTCCTTCGGCCGTTTCACCCATCTCAATGGAAACCCTAGAAGTATGAGTTGAGTCGAGGTTGGCTCTGTTCCTTCCCACATCTAATTCCTCAGTAGTGTCGTTGGCAATCTCATTGGCGTCCGTCCTGCGGGCATTCTTCGGACAACTAGATACCCACCAATAATAGTATGTTGCTCTGCCTTGGCACCAAAGAAGCCTCTACCATCACTTCGCTTCAACAACGTCTGATCAAGGGTAATCTCGACCGAATTGTGTTCTTCTCACTGCGAAGCGAGCCCCGCATTAACATGCTTCAGTTAACCTTTCTCCGTTTTACATACACAGGACATGGGTCTTGGTGGAGATAGAATCTGATGTGGCTAGTGCTCGTATATTTGGAACGGTGAGCATATGGCGCATCATGAAACAGGATAAGAATGATAAGCTATCCTTATCCTACAGAGTGTTAGTGCAAACGTTGACTACTCCCTAGGTATGTTGGCGTTGCTGAACTTGGCTTGGTATCGAATATTAGAAGCATCCCAACGCAACGATGTTGAGAAAGAGCGAAAACTTCATGAAGTCACGGTCGTGTGCTAAAGTCTAGTGATCGCTCTGATGGCTAGTTATCACCCTTTATTCCATCAGCCAGCGTATGGCCATTCTCACCCGATGAGCCGACTTCTTGGGCGCTGGCTAGAGCTACTTGATGGAACTTTTGCCAGAAGGATTTATCAAAGCCGCGTTTACGGGATATTCAAAAACTACGTTAAATCGTCTGGAGGAATCGTGACTCTTCTGTTCCTCCACCCCGACCATGGCTGACGCTCACGAGAAGCGATCTGAAGGCAGTATCGACCTTGCTCTTCCCGAAGCTACCTATGAGCGACCCAAGGGCTTGAGAGGTCTCTATTATCACCCCGTGACTCAGGTAGACATGATCATCTCTCGTCAGAACACTGCTAATCGCTAATGGGCAGGTATCGATGCTCGGCTTCGTGTGCTTTATGTGCCCAGGTGAGATAGCCCAGGGATTTCACTGCTTCCTCTCTGGTTTACATGAGTACTAGGCCTTTTTAACGCTTTGAATGGACTGGGAGGCGGTGGCCAAGTTGATACCACAACGAGCGCCAATGCCAACGCGACCCTTTACGCAACATTCGCTTTCGCGGCTTTCTTTGCCGGGTTCGTGGCTCCTTCCATGACTTACATTTCACGATCTTGACTTCACGTACACATCAGATCCATCAACAACAGACTTGGCCCTCGGTTGACACTGCTTATCGGAAGCACCGGATATGCACTCTACGTAGGGTCATATCTGTAAGCCGTCGATGCTCTACCAAGGCCGCGGTACCTGACGTTGACGCTGGAAATGCTGTTTAGTGCCATAAACATACATCCAAACGCCGGTGGCTTTGTCATTGGCGCTGGTGCTGTCTTAGGAATATGTGCAGGTATGGAAAAGTCTGACTTACCTAGCTGTATTTTTCGTTGACTCATTACCCTGCCAAGGTCTTCTGTGGGCTGCCCAAGGGTCGCTCATGCTCGCCTATCCGACTGAAAGTCAAAAGGGGAAGTATATCAGCATATTTTGGGCCATCTTCAATCTAGGCGGCGTGGTTGGAGCCGCGGTCTCGCTTGGTATGTTCGTCATTTGATTTATGTCCGTCATCCGTCTCACCGCCTTCCTACAGGTCAGAATTTCCACTCCAAGGTACGCGCAGATTGTTGTTGAATCCGATAATCACGTTTGACCCTGATTGACAACAGGCCAACTCTGGTGCGTCCACCCATCTTGGCTAGATTGTTGGTTATGACTCAGTGATCGTTCTTAGTTGGGAACGGTACCTACGTCAGTCCTTTTCGGTTGTAAATGAACGCCCAAGCTTACTCCCTTCAGATCGGGTTTCTCATCTTGACGCTCCTGGGCGTCACGATCCCCTTATTAATGGCTGATCCTCGCAAGATGATTCGTACAGATGGAACTAAGGTGACTACGCCGCGTCATCCGTCGTGGAAGGTGGAGCTGTACGGTCTGTGGGTTACGCTG
>JAPEVF010000571.1:0-20378 GCA_029747585.1 Pleurotus djamor
CAGATCCCCCCTGATGTCGTCGACGAACCTACCAGCGCCACAGCGTCCCCAATAATTCCGTCCACACCTCACATACTTGAACGTCCAAAGTGGAACTATACGAAACCAGTGGAAATCAAACAGGAATGGGCTGACGTAGTCCGTGAGCGCGAGGTTCGTCCTTCCGAATTCTTAGTCATTACTTCGTCGTTTACTCCGTAACTAACGCCCTCATACAGAACATCGCTGTCAAAACACTTACTGCCGTAAAGGCCGTTCTTACCTTTTCCAATTTGAAACAAGAACTGGCACAGGCACTCTACGAGGTCGAGCTGGCCAACCTTGATGTTGAAGCGGCGGAACGACGGCGGAAGATCGCTGCTATGCAATTGGAGAAGGCAACAGATGGTACATTCGTACCAGAATATCCCGATCCTTCACAAACCCCATCTCTTGATGCGACCACGGAGCTTTAGCTCAAGGGCGAATTAGAAAATATGCAAGCATGACCTGCCTTTGCGAGCATTTTTTCTCGAGCAGAAGAGGGATCGTCGGGCTACTTGTATGGGATGGTCCAGCACGAGCTTTATCTGGTGACTGAGATCCCTTACGCACTCCCTAGAGCCGAGCTTGAATCATTAGCCTCTAGTGAATAAGGTAGCTTGATGTTTCTCCTTATTTGGAGTCGCCAGTTGAACCCATGTACTTACTTTGGACATTCGCCACCGACATTCAGAGTATGCGAGGGAGACTTCAATGGAGTACGTCGGTAGTTATTTTGCGAAATTCGATATCCTCATTGCCGGGTAGCTTACAACAGAGTATCCTACTAAACAGCCTCGAGAATAATAGCAGCGGGGAAGTACGACGAGTACGACGGGGAGACCTACATAAGAACCAATAAATAAATAGAAGACAGTCACAGCTTCATCCTATCCCGTCGACTATATCCTACACGCTCCCCTGTGAGCGATTAGCAACCTTCCATTCTTGGGATTCACCCATCTCAACATCAGGTCCGAATGAGATCGTTTGTGACCGCGAGGTGACTGTTATAGACCCTACTGGCTTCCCAGGAGCTGCGTTGAAACCACTCTGGATGGTCGACATGTATTCTTCTTGAACACGACCACCAGGGACCATATCCAGGTGGACTAGGAGGACGATTAGGGTCGGTAAAATGCCCTAGAAGCGGAAAGTCACCCGTTAGCCTGAGCATGACTTAGAGATAGGTAGATGATCGATCGCTTACGACGATTGGAATTTGCATGTCAAGAACGGCATGGATGCCTTCGCTATGGACAGCGTCAAGGACAAGACTGATGAACTAAAGGTAGACTAGTCAGTGAAGGAACTATCAAGGGAGACATCAAAATTTACGAACCAGAGCGAAAAAATAAAGCACGCCAGATTCGATGAGCAGCATAAGAACTCCGTTGTATGCTCGTCGTGAGGGCGAGTGCTCGAGGCTCTGACCAATCTTGCGCTGAAGGTACCTGACGGAATACTACGCGTTAGCCACTGGTATCGCATACTGCTAGATGAAGAGATATACCAGATTCTTCCTGAGATCAAGAGGGTGCAGATCCCAAGGTTTGCGACCACCAAAGCCGTGGAGGGGTCTGAAGAAAACTTGACAACCCCAGCGAGGTCGCCGACGACAGCAAAGCGTACACCTAGAAATTCCATGAGGTCAGCGGATGATAAACTATACGAAGGTGAAACCTACCCGCTGCGGCTAGCATCAGAAGGATAGGGAGGATAGTCGGCCACCATTTCTTGTTCCAGACGGCCCATACCCGCCATATAAGGATGCAATCGCCAATCATGAGCTGCTGGGATGTAAGCGAACGCGAGCATTTTGACCATTTAGAATGCCTGACTTGTAGAGTAGCGATAGATACTTGAGCTTGAGCATTCTTTATGGGAACTTCAGGGACAGTGACTTGTTGTATCACCAGTCCGAGATGGCAGGACGAAAGCACGAACATGACGATGCCGGCGTAGAACATGACTTTGTGGATCAAGGGCATTGTGCGGTGGTTCCTATTCGAATGAGAACGTTAATACAACGATGTGGTTGGAGGTGTTGACGAACATAAGCAGCCAAATCACGACCACAATGAGGACAGCGTACACGCCTGGATAAAACAAAGGAGAGTTGGTTCAGAGATTGGTAATGTCTAGGTAGGAGCGTACCGTGCAATATTGATTCACACATTACTTCAACATAGTGCAACTGGGCAGGGTTCATTTGGCCCATCTTGTCGTAATATGTCGAGGGTCTCTTTGAAACGATGCAAAGGGTTTAGGCTCGGAGGGTCCCTGATTGGGGAAAGGATTACAGACGACCTGAGCAGAAAGGCAAGTCAGGGAAGGATATTTAAGCTATGTGGAAGTAAGGTACCACCTAGGACATCAAGAGCATGGCTTATTTAAAGCTCACATGGAGGCATCTGGATCATGTTCAGCGGAGCCAGTAAAGCGGGAAGGAAAGGAGGGCTGTGAAGTTTCCAACCTCATTGACATGTTAGTGATATGTTCGCTGTCTGATTCTCCCGCCCAGCTGATGTTGACGGGTTTGACGTGCGCGCATAAATGAGCGTACAGATCGTGGTAGGCGCGACATACCCGAGCGCGGGCTCTCGTTCGTGAGCAATGGAAGAGGACTACAGTGCCACAGTCGAAGTCTGCGAGAGTCCCAAGATTTGGATTGTCGGAGACTCACCGATTCACCTGGGCGGATGTTACAGTGAGAGAATAGCTTCGTCCCCCCACGTCTTGTCACCAAAGCTACATCAACGGCGATTAGGCGTACCTCTTGTTAACGCCCTTTGTTGTGAGTAAGATGGGTACATCAGAAAACCCAAATTTATACATGATTGCTCATGTTCTGTTCATCACATTGTTGTCTCACCTATTCCATCCCCAAAGGTACGGTAGATTAATGCAGCGAAAGAGCAAAGCCCGGTGTATTGATCTTCGTGATCGCGTGATCGATCATGTACATCCGTGAGCTTTCCTGTTCTTATGGAGGTTAGGCGGCCTAATGAGTATGATCAAAACACAGGGCGATCGGCGAAAGACCGAACTCACAATGACACCGTGGAATTCTAGAGTATGCAAGGAGGTAGACAGTGAACGTAAGTCTGCTCCTCCAAGGTGATTAGGATCCCAACCCGTGTGTTTGTGCTGAAATTTGGCAGATAAACCGGTTGCCAAGCAGGGCGACCATCAAGACGGGCTTGGACGCAGGTACTGGACCATGATTGAAGGCAAATGCTACTGATAGCTTACGGAATGAAACCCGGCGCAGCAAGCAAAATCTTCATTTGACGTAAGGACCCACGAAACCGTCGAAGAGGGCGAACTTCCGATGTATTGAAAGGATTAACCGCGCCTACAAGGAGATGGTTGGTGGTGTGAATCAGAGAATTATTTCGACAAAGGTGTGCATTCCATATAAGTTCGTTCTGGATCCATAGGAAGTGCACAAAAGAAACCAAAGTCCTGTGGTAACACTTGATTACTACATTTCAAGTGTGGTTCAGAGGAAGTCAAACATACCTGCATCGTCTCAAACAGCTTCTTTGAGTGCATTTGTAGCTAATTTAACGAAAGAGGCTACTCAAACGACGATGCTCAGTCTTTGGAAATTGTGACGTACTGTTATGCACTCTCTCCCCTTCTCCCCTCCTTCCCGACATATCTGTGACTGCGGGGCGTCGCGCTCGCTGTCAAACGTGTACCGCGACTTAGGGTCAACCTAAGCAGCAAAGAACGCGGATTTCAATGGCATATATCAGCCAAATATCAGCCAAACTTACAGCTATGAACTCCTTGAGCAGCTCGTCGGCTGATTTGTCTTTTGGTGCCATTAGTGTTAGTGAGCAAGAGGTGTACTTGCGAGTGTTAGGTAGATTGTTTCCGCTGTAGTCGCAGTGGTGGTTCAAGGCGAAGCTTGAGGCCTTGAGGGTTTCCATCACCGGAACTTAGCTCCGTGGCGGGAGTAAATCAGGCGCGATGACGTAGCGTCGGCATGCGACATGCAAGGCGCCAAGCTCGGACGCCCGTCGCCGACCGTTGATCAAGATGGTGAGTATAGACTTTTGTGACAGACATCAACACCCGCAACACAGTACCAATGCATTTACATAACTTCTTAAGGAATAATTTACCATCCACGCTTAGCCATCTGGCCACCCTTTAAATTTTGATCACTGTTTAACGAGGATTAGGATATCAGTTACACACAGTTGGAAAGGAGGGGAATGAAACGTACATGGTCAAGCCAACCATAGCGGCTCCGAGGTCTTCAGAAACCTCTGCGAGCTTCTTAGGGTTGTTGTAGTGTGTCACCTAGAAGATACGAAGTCAGGGAGGTCCGAAATCCGAGAGACGAAGGTGGTCTTACGGCTTGAACAATCGCCCGTGCACGCTTAGCAGGATCGCCAGACTGATGGCCTTCTAAGTCAACGCCGACCTTGGCGGGTATCATGATAGATTGATACTTACATGGAAGATGCCCGAACCAACGAAGACTAGATGCGCGCACGGTCAGCGGGGAGTAGATGCACATTGGAGCCCAGAAGACGCACCACCGTCGCAACCAAGTTGCATCATCAGAGCGGCGTCGGCTAAAAGAGACTTCAGAAACGATAACCCACAAGTTTACACGACGAGGATCCACTCACCAGGTGTCGCGACACCACCAGCGGCGAAGTTAACAACGGGCAACCTCTTCAACCTCGCCGTCTCCTTCAACAAATGGAACGGAGCCTGCAGATCCTTCGCGTACGCATACAGTTCTTCTTCATTCATCACACTAGCCTTCCTGATCTCCGCCATGAGCGTTCTAGCGTGTCGGACGGCCTCTACAACATTTCCTGTGCCAGCCTCACCCTTAGTACGGATGAAAGCAGCGCCTTCCGAGATACGTCGGAGGGCTTCACCCAAATTACGTGAGCCACAGACGAAGGGAACTTTGAAGTTGTGTTTGTTGATGTGGTGCTCTTCATCGGCGGGTGTCAAGACTTCCGATTCATCGATGTAGTCGATACCGATAGATTGAAGTATCTGGGAAGCCGAAGGTGAGTGCGCCGTTATTACATGCAATATCAGCCCCGTTGGGAAATCTATGGAACGGAAGGAACATCTAGCAGCTGAGCGGAGAATAAAGGCGAATTCACAGCGTACGACTCGGACGCGCTGGGAATAGATAGGCACAAATGAGAAGGACGGCAATCAACTCACCTGAGCTTCTACAAAGTGTCCAATGCGAACTTTGGCCATAACGGGAATAGTGACGGCTTCAACGATCTCTTTGATCATCTTCGGGTCGCTCTGACATAAAGTAGTTGTAGTTAGTGAAAAGTCTTGAGATAAGAGTTTTGGAGATGAAGGGAAAATTGGGATCGTCAAACGATGTTAGGCTAGAAGGATGGATGGATCCGAGTAACAATCGTGCAAGTCGCAGACAGAGTGCGTATGACACAGTTCGGATCAGCAAAACAAGGTCATTCATCGAGTCAACGCGCAGAGGACTTGATGCGAAAAAAGAAACGAAGAAATGGTTTACTCACCATTCGTGCTACGCCACCTTCAGCGCGTATGTCAGCTGGTACACGCTCAAGGGCCATGACGGCGCAGGCTCCAGCTTCCTCGGCGATACGGGCCTAAAAAAGATAGCCTTGTTGGGAGGCATTCATGTACTTGAGACTTAGGTAAACGTACTTGTTCAGCATTGACGACGTCCATGATGACACCTCCCTTTAAATATCCATGAGTAAATCGTGCATGGAAAATGCTGAAACATGATATAAACTCCCGAACAAACCCTCGCTTAACGCGTAGTTGTGGGAGGTAGATAAGATTAAACGAGATCGCCCACCTTGAGCATCTGGGCCAAACCAGATTTAACCTATTCCAACATCAGCCATCATCTTCATATAACTGCTGAACAACATACGTACCCCGAAAGTTCCCAAACTGCTCTCTTTTTGCGCAGCTCGCGTCGGTGCTGGGGATGGAGCGCTGCCTCCGGTCGCACCCTGCAATGTCGCACCCTGCAATGATCCGAGCGATGTCGGCACTGGAGCAGCTACTGTAGCGTTGTTCGTCATGTTACTTTCACCGTCTGGCATTTCGGTATGTCGAAAATAAGATAGGGGGTTGTACGATGAGATTGGGGAGTTGAGGTCGAGGAATTGAAACCGTTAATTTATGGTTTTCGGAAAGGAAAGGTCGTACGTACATGTTCCTTATTGTGAGGCTATTGAGTGGGGGTAGGGCAGGTCCGGAGCTCGACGAGGTAGGGATATCAGCGACCCGGGAAAAGAGAATCGAGTTATTCTGGTTCTGAAACCACAAGGGTTTGCAAAAATCCAGGATCTAGTCGGGTTAGAAATTCCTTGTAGAATCTGAGCAGGCAAGACTCAGTGGACTMGAGGAGGAAATGAAAAAGATTTGTGGTGGTGATTCCCTGTCATATGCAGACGATCGATTGCAATGCGGGATCCGGCTCCGATGCACCATCCGTCGAAATAGGGGCTGCGCGCACGTGGAGGCCGCCGGTCTTGGAACGCGGTCCTGGCAAGGCGAGTTACTCCTCCCTCGGCGACCGCATCATCGCATTGAATATTGAATATTGACCAGCCACCCCAGCCCTCTACCATCGCCCCATCGTCACTTCTCGCCATCCTATTGTTTCACTTCAAGTTGAATGTACTTGAGCACCAATGAAGATTGCTTCCCCCATGCACGATCCTTCTGTCCTCCGCGCTCGACCAACCACCTTTCAGCCTCAGCAAGACATGAATGGAGATGACGAGAGTGCAAGTTAGATGGAATAAGGAAAGCGCCGGGATAACCTGAGGTGGTGGTTGATCGCTCTGGCAAACGTACGTAGGTCTGTCGACGCGGCAAAGGAAGCTCAACGAATAAATCGCGGCAATAATAGTACTTACACATATTCGACGGGTCTGATGCAAGAAACATCTAGGGAGCAACGTCCACGCCGTTGGCAGCAACGAGCTCAATACTAGGTCTGGAATATCTGTATATGAACTTGATATGAACGGTCAATTCAGCATCATTGTCATGGGCCACTCACTTGGCGTTGGCAATGGATCGCGTCCCAGGACCGCGGTCCTGTCTCCCAGTCGATCAGATTTTCAGACAAACAAGAAAGTGTCCTCGAAGATTGGATCAACTTCTTCGCGCAATCTGGGGATTCGGTGGGACGACAGAAAAGCTTTTACCTTGTCAAGTGCCTCATAGGGTCATAGGGCGCGAGCCTTCCAAAGGCTGGATACTCTTATTTCTGCGCCAGCATCCACTTCTCAAGCTTAAACAACCATCTGGTCTCGATCCGAAGCGGGCTCAAGCATTCAACCGACAAAATTATCTTCTCTTCTGACTCCATTGTCCTGTGGCTTTCCCATCGAAGTAGTCATGAACTCTCACTGTGCGATGTATTGACTCTGAGAAGACGCTGCCGTTACCCATTTTGGAGACGCGCGTGGATTTGTATCCGAAGGTCTCTGACATGAGGGGATTCACATTATTTGATGTGACTCGGGGCTGAACATTACAGTAACGTAAACCACCAATTTCGCAGGTATATATAAGAGACCCAGCTCACATCCAACCTCCTTCCCACACTATGTCTTCGCGACCTGGGCAACCATTGACCGTTCAAGCGAACGTTTTTGAAATAACAAGGTAGCTATTCCGGCCAGCTCTCAGTAGGCATGCTCTCAAAATTGCACAGACTACCTACAAAGGCTTACTACCAGTATGCTGGTGAGCAGTCATCACTGTTTATCGTGATTGAGCATTGCTTCTGACCGTTTCTCTTCTAGTCGGTAAGTCTGCTTTATAACTTGTCAACGGCGTGAACGGACCTGGAATCTCTGGCTGTGTTGCAGCGTTCGAACCTGAGCAGAAAATACGAAAGCGAAGGCAAGAGATCATCCACGAACTGCAAGTTAAGTACCCTAAATACTTCAACCCACGCTTCGCCTATGATGGAGATGCTATTCTCTTTGCATCGCGTGTCCTTGACTTTGATGGTCAAAGCGATGCAAACTCGGTGAGTTCGTTGCGTCCATGTCGTTCTATGACTTGAAGAACCTGGACGGATGTCTTAGCTCCCGGTCCGCTTTGGCCCCAATCCTTTAGCCAGACCCACTGTTCATGTTTCCCTGACTCGAACCAGCGCCAAGC
Organism: Pleurotus djamor; assembly: GCA_029747585.1. Taxonomy (NCBI): domain Eukaryota; kingdom Fungi; phylum Basidiomycota; class Agaricomycetes; order Agaricales; family Pleurotaceae; genus Pleurotus; species Pleurotus djamor. Next base: position 8,206 of record JAPEVF010000571.1, read on the forward strand.
CCATTAAACCCATGTGTGCATTCCAATCCTCGCCGTCTTCGCCGTCCTGACAATCTCCCACCTCCCCGCAGTGCTTTAAACTCGTTGATCCGGTCTCAAGGAGGCCCAGAACTGCTAGAGCAGTCGACGCCCGCGATTAACCTGCTACAACTCATAATACGGCAAGGTCAGAACTGGTAAGCCTTTTGAATATGCTTCTCTTCTATCAAGTCTTCTCAATGATTCCCCGTTTGGGTTGCTAGGACGAGTTTCCCCCGCAACGCCAAGGCATACTTTGTCGAGGCTGGTTCGGAATCGATCAACGGCCAGTTCGAGCTCTGGAGAGGGTTCTTTCAGTAAGTCGCCATGACGAAAATTGACGTACTGGCATTTTAATAAACGCGTGCAGATCTGTGCGACCTTCGATCGGCAGAATGCTTGTAAACGTCGACATTACAATGGCTGCGATGTAAGTGCTTCAATTGGACATCGTTTCTTTCTCTTGGTTATACATTCATCCAAGGTACCAGCGGGGTCCTGTCATTAACATCGCCATGAGAGTGCTTGGCGTCAGGAATATGCGAGACCTTTACGTCGATCGCAACACGTCGGAATTCAGGAAATTGGAAAAATTCTTCAAGAATCTCCGAGTCACATTTAACTCGCCTGGAATGCGGAGAATGAGAACTAAACGCGTATTAGGACTCGAGCCGCGTGCGGGGCACTTTGAATTCGAAGAAAATGGCAAACATACCACTGTCGCTGTGAGTCCTCTCATTTCGCCTTGGGTTCCTTTCTCGTACATAAGKTTTTTTTTGGCAGGATTACTTCAGGTCCAAGTCCACAGATCAAGCGAATCCGACGATCAAATTTCCCCAATGTTTCGGAATTGTTGTATCGATCAGAGGCGGGAACAAGGGGGTAGTACCAGCCGAGATGTGTGAAGTTGTCGAGGGCCAGCTGTATCGAGGCAAATTACCTGAGGATGTTCTGTCCAATGCCATCCAAACATTCGCAAAGATGAGACCCGATCGTCGCCTTCGAGCGATACAGGACGGCAACGTTGATGGTCACAGTTTGGAAAGTCCTGTGAGTGCATTTTTTCCCGCTATATCGGTGACCTCTATGAGTGACCCGTCGGGATTTAGGCTCAACAGTATAAAACCAATGATATCATCACCGATGCTGGCATGCAAATTAGCCGTGAACCTCTCAAGGTCGACGGTCGTGTCCTCGATGCCACCCAAGTCGTCTATGGTGGTAGAGATCAAAGCACAATAGCGAGNTTTTTTTTTTCTTACTTGGTGTCCTCGTTCGTCCTGATCCTTGCTTCCTTATAGAGACCTCGTGATGGTTCATGGAACCTTCTTGGAAAGCAGTTCTATCAAGCCGCCACTGTACACGTCTGGGCCTTCATAAACTTCATAGATGGTCTTGACCACAACCAGGTTATTCGTCCTTTCGCCAAACAGCTTGCAGCAAGCTGTATCTCTCATGGTCAGCAGTAGTTCTCTCTATGATTTCCCGTCACGGCTGACCTGCATTCTCATTGCTGCCTAGGCATGGGTCTGTAGCACTGGCTCCCTTGTTCTTTCGAGAAACTCAGTCATCTCCCAGTCGTTCCAGAACCCTTTGGCTACAGAAATGGGCATCCAATTAATTTTGAAAACGTCAGTCCTCCCTTTTCGCAATGTTGAACGGTCATAAATATTGACCTTGACCTCTCTCCAATACTGTTTTAGATATTGAACAACACTGTCAATGAGATGCACGCTTACTTCAATCGAATACGTCGCTACCCCGATCGTGTCCTTTTCATCATTCTTCTCCCTCAGAATGCTGCCACAACCAGAGCGGGAGTCAAGTTCTGGGGCGACGTGCAAAATGGTATGACATCTGGGAACTCTAGTGTCTTCGATTCTCATTGGTTTATATAGGTATCAGTACTCAGTGTGTTCGCGAAAGCAAGATCGTCGACAGGAGAGGGCGTCCTGTTTTCAAAGATCAGTATTGTAACAATCTTGCTCTGAAGTACGCGTTGCGTTTCTTTCTTGTTTCAGCAAGTAACAGGTTCAACAGGATCAATGCACGCCTTGGCGGGATAAATTCAATCCCCAAGTCCGACTGTATGGAATTCCTGAAGGAGAAGCCATTCATTATCATGGGTGCGTTAGCTGGACTCTGTATCTTCGGACACATACCCAACCCACCTTTAGGCGCTGATGTTAGTCACCCTGGACCCGGAGTGATGGACAGACCCTCTATCGCAAGCCTTGTCTTTTCTGTTGATCGCCATGGTACGCAATATAGAAGCGTTTCGCAGATGCAGCCCCCTCGTGTAGAGGCGATACACCACCTGGAGAGAATGGTAGAGGTGAGAGCTTCTCAATCAGGTTCAACAGCTCGGAAGTGATTTGTTAGATGGCCCTTACCACTTTTCGGGATTTGAACCTACCTCCTCCTGTCAATGTTTGTGAGGTCTCTGTCCTTCTCAAATGAATACTGATTCCCCGTTAGATTGTGTTCTATCGAGATGGGCTCTCTGAAGGCGAATACCGAGCAGTCGCCCAAAGCGAGATTGAGGCTATCAAGGGTAAGTCAACGGTCATCTAGATAGAGTTTCACTTGCTGAAGTCCACGAAGTTGGCGTACGGCAGGCTTTTGACAAAACCAAATGCCAAAACCCCCTCCCAAAGCTTACCTTCATCGTTGTTGGGAAAAGGTCAAATCTGATGTATCCTACTCCTCCTCGTTTATCTTCCTTACCTCACGGTCTAGACATCACATTCGCTTCTTTCCCCATCCATCGTTGGTCCCTTCACTGTGTTCCTCCCACTTCATCCACTAACTTTTGCTACTTGTTATAGCCATGCAGACAGGAGTGGTAATTGCCCACCTGGCTTCGTGGCTGACACGGGCCTGCAGAGTCCATTTGCCAGGGACTTTTACTTGCAAAGTCATGGTGGGCTCATTGGGAGTATGCCCTTGTTCTCCAACTTCTGGTCGTGATCATCCCTTACTATTGACCTTATAGCCAGCCGCCCCGCGCACTACATTGTGATTCTTGACGAAGTTTTTCAATCGATGGATGAGTGAGTGTTGACTTTTTCTTCTTGATTTCGAGACAGCAAGATTCACAATGAGAATCACAAGTATTCAATCCCTTTCATTCGCGCTTTGCCATGCGTACTGTAAAGCAACTCGATCGGTGTCTATTCCCGCTCCCGTTTACTGTGAGTCTGTACAGACTTACATAGCATGCTTGCGCTGACGAGACATTAGATGCTGATGTCAGTTATCTTCCTGAAGGTTGAGAGGAATCGTCTCACTGACCTACGCCATAGCTTGTTTGCTCACGAGCGGTATTTTACCTTGCTTCTTCTGCTGGAGCTTCCACCGCTGGGAGTGAGGAGTTTGACCTTGCCGACTGGAGTTATGGGCAGATCCATGAAATTGCTCATCGCTCAATGTTCTACATATAGACACTATGTGCCCGACGTTATTATCCAAGTTGAATCAATGAGGCTTTTTGCGTGTATGCTCAGTTCCGTACCTTCCAACTTCAACAGACACCGCGGCCCCTGCGACCTAAACTCAAACCAGGATCCGGTGCCATGCCCAAATCATGAATGTTCTCAGGCTGAGGCTGGCACAGTGACGGGCTCACTGTACAACTATTTGGCGCCAAAAAGGTGCTTTGCACCTTTCGGTCTTTCTCTCAGGATCGCATGAAGATGGTGGTCGAGCCACATCCCACAATCATTGATCATGGCGTCCTCGGCTTATATATTGTTTCTACCCCTCCTTGCGCAGCCAAGCACCCAACGGCAATTCGGACGCGACCTCAGCCTCCCTATCAGACACAAGCCCCAAAACGAAACAAAACGAAACAAACGTACTGAAATACGGTATCACTTATTCTCAATTCCGCCGTAACTAAGTCAACATCAATGATTCCTTCAGAACACGGTGGCACACTTGCTAAGACTTGCTACTATCAGTGGACAGCTCGGGAGTTTACATCATTTGGTCTTATCTCCCATCAACTACACACAGCTAAACCGCTGCAACGTCACTACAAGCTAGCCTCCGTCCTGGTCTATCCCAGCGTTAATCATTACCTTCCCCGTTAGCCCCACTCACACAGCTTGTACTCGTACTTTATGTCAACCAAACGGAGACTATGAGACATCTCGACTGACTCTACTTCTTCGAATTCAATATCATACGCACTGCTGGACTACATTCTCTGACTAGGAATTCGGGCTCTTCTAGAGTGCCACAGGAGCTCGCTATGTCGGGGTTGAACTCACGAAGGTTCCATTCCTCCGCCGTTTACCATTTACCGGGCAAACTAAGAAGGTTCATGAAAACACGGCACCTTTCGTGAGTATCGGATAGTCCAATGACGGTAACCTCGAGCAAGCGAACCGATGGAAGCCGTGTAGGTTCTGGGTCCATAGAATTCCCGAGTAAAGTTGCGTGCAGACGAGTACGTACGATCCATGCAGCTGTAAGTCGATATAGGCATGGTATCACCCAGCGGGCGTAGTCACCGCGAGGGTCGCGAAGGAAGCCCACCCTCCATCCCGCCGCTTAAGCGGGCTGACCCTAAGTACTAGCCCGTCCGCACATCCAGTTGCTACCCAAGAACGAAAAAAAACAGAAAAATAATGATGGTCATCTTCTTGCGTCCTGCGAATCATATCCCATCACGCTTCCCCCCATCACGCCATCAGCGATAGCACCACGGGTCCTGATTCTTGATTTCCTGGATAGATCGAAGCATACCTTAGTTGTACCTGAGCTAGTGCGGGCCTAGGAACATTGGGAAATTTTATTCTGAGGTGACGTTTTTGAAGGATCGTTACCGGCGACGTTACGCGTTACGTCACTGCTGAAGAGTGTAGGGGAGCNGGGCGGGCCCACTAGGCTGGGATCGTGGCCCCACCACAACCCTAGTGTCGATGGCTTAGGAACGGCGATACTGACGACACCAGGCTACGTGAACGCCAGCGCCGGGAATGGTCTAAGGATGGCCCGAGCATAAGCAACAGAGAAAAACCCAAGTAAAATTCAAATTACTCGGTACCTGGACGACAATGTGATGCAGAAGTGGCGCAACATGTGAACGGTACCAGTGACACCACAGGAGTAATTGTATCACAATATTGTGATTGCGTATAGATGTCCGGTACGAAAAAAGTCGGAGAGTTTGGCCTATTTTTGTTCGCAGCCGCCCAACATTGATGTGTGATGTCGCGAGGGCTCGCGACAACCCCGAGACGAGACCAAGACGAGACTCAAGATAAGAGGTTATTAGTGTCATTGCGCCCGCACGCGCAATACCTCGGAATCTTGCCGCTCTTGACAGAGGATGCGTAAACGGTAGAGCAGAGTATCAGCAAGTCATGCATAAGCATAACTAGGCGAACTGATACGTGATACGCCTTTCGATAACCAGCTCATAACCTCGGAGTTTCCGAACGACGAGGTCCCGTGGGTGTAGAGTATTTCCTGAGGTGGGGCGGACATAATGAATGGTGATGCTCTTATTTCGGAATTACGGGCACCGGAAGCGGAAGGGGGATGGATCATGTATCATGGATGGTGTCGTTGCATGTACGGATATTGAGGGTCGCCAAGGAGAAGGGAGAGTAGGGACGTCAATAGTTCAGAAGGATGCACATTGAATATTGAATGGTCAACGGAGGAGCAAGGGTAGCCTAGATCATGCCCGCGACGTGGAACGAACGGTGAGGAATAGACTCCCAACGCAGATAATGAATTCGCAAAGGGATTGAGTAGCCCTTAAGAGATAAGAATAGCGCGATAGGTCGTGGGGAGAGGAGGACAGGAACGTGTGGATCCTGGATATCGTACACATGTCCACCGCCACGCTCAAGGCTAAGATCCAAGTCCTGAGCTTCTCGAAAGGTTGAGACGTGGTCGAAATCGAGAGGTCTGGGGAGCATTCGACAAACATGCGATATGCGACGATGATGATGCGAGAGGGAACAAGAACCACGTCTATATCTTCCGTCCCGACGTTATAGCATCGGTGCCTTCTTGTTCAAACCACGCGAGCAAGGGCTCTATATTCGATTCGAGGCATTTCTCCAGCAGGGGAACGTGAAGTCGCCGAGGATGCCCCGTCACTTTCAAGCATCATCTTGGCCTGGCTCTCTTACCCCGCACGGCGTTTTCAATTTTGGTTTTGCGCCATGGACACGGGGTGTACTATCATATCAGGAGGGTTGACGGTTGACGATGGCATTGACGGGGTGCAGGTGGCTGGATGCTGAATGGGTAATAATGCAGATGCATCATGCACCACACTAGACACCAGGAGGCTGTATATGCGGAAACGGGATACAAATGATTCATTGAAAAGGGCGCTGGAAACCCCGATCGCGGAGGTGACATGGGCTTCGCACATGAAGCGTGATAATGACACGCCTGAGGGCTGATGTCAAGGCGGGATCCGTTTCTGATATGCTCGAAGGAAGGGTAGTAGGTGTATGTTGATGCATGATGTCGATGGGTAGCGCAAAACTCCAAGAAGGTTCTAGTTTCGTTTCGGGTGTGTGGGTGTCACCATCATCGATTGTGCACTCATGATTCGATTGTCTATGAATGGAAGAAAGACTACTCACTCTCCTTCTGGTTCCGGTTCTGGTATATCAGCGTTAGGTTAGAGCTGATCATGAGCGACAACTGTGACGGCAACGCCGGAATGGCGTTGATACCGCAATTGTGAATGAATTTCGGCAAAAGAAACGAAACATGGCATAAACGCGGCGATGAGAAAGTGTGCCAGATGGGAGCGATATAGCCGAGGGAAGAGCGCGCTTATGGGCCAAGAATACTTGAGGATCCTAGGAACTGAAAGGAAGCGTAATTCCGAAAGAAGACGTNAAAAAAAGAAACACAAGACCTTAGTTGGACTGTCGGGGGTGATGGGGATTGGAACACGATTCAGCTTTGGTGAAGGCGCAGGGGGTCCGGAACTGCATTAATGGCCAGACAAGTTCAGAGGCAGGGACCATGGTAACGTTAAGCTGTCAGTCTTTCGTCGGACATTCCTCTGGACTCGATGCAAGGGTGTAGTCCGTCGATAGAATACACCGGAACGTAAGCTTGGACCGCGAAAATGATGCATGTAATGTCTGTCTACCGATCAACCGAATTGTGAATGGTTTGACCAGTTGCGACCAAGGACCCTGGACTGAAGGATAACAGACATAGCGAAGCCACGAGAGATGAGGGAATAATGAGCTGTTTGCTTTGAGGATACGAAAGGTCGGATTGGCGGATGTCCCGTGGATCCCTCAGACTTGCAGGTGTGAGTGATTCACATCGCCTCACCCAAAGGTTCGGAAGAATAAAACGAGATATACACGTCTCACATTGAGGAGCCGAGAATTAGGAAGACATTTAGGCATGAGCATGTGGACATGTCCTGTCCGTGGGCACTGGTATTAGAAACCTTTACTCCGTAACCACTCCACAACCTCCCTCTTGAAGAGACCACCGGTAAAAACGATGTGTCGCTGGTGGGCAATGTCCACACGAACGTGGGGCGACAACGACAAGTCGGATGCAAGGTCGTTTACCAGTGCCTAAAATGATGATTGTTTAGAAAAAGCTGCTTTTCGTTTCATAAATGATTGTAACACGGTTGGCTGACCTTGACATCGCCATGGACGTTGCGAATGAGTGTTTGATGGCGTGTTCCAGCGTTGCGAATGTCGGTGTATACGGGTAATGAGCCCCTCGAATTGCGCGACACGAGGTACGGGTGATTGTGTCCGGGTGTTGTCGCGGCTGTGGAGGACGCCGTGGCGGAGAGACTGCGGGCACAGGAGCGTGCAGTAGCAGAAAATAGAAGCCTGCGAGACGGTGCCAGTGATTGCAGCATGGCGCTTTTGACTGTGACTGACTGAACTGACTGACGGAGTGCTGAGCGTTAGTAACCAAGGATGGGAAAACCAAAAAAAATCGGAGAAATTCACGAGTATTGCCTAATCCGGACATCCTCCATGATATATCTCAGATCGCATCGGGCAGGTAGTACCTCACACCCCCAAGGTCGATTTAGCAGATATATAAAAGGTCGCCGGCTCCCCTTGCCTTCGCACTTTCCTTCCTTCCCCCCCCGTCACCACACACAATGAATTACTCGCCGTCCTCGCCGTCTGGAACGTCCTGCTCAACATCAACAACGCCCTCCTCAATGTCCTCCGCGTCCTCCTCAGACTCCCTCCTCACTCCATCACCGTCACCCATANCTTTTGGACTCCCTCAGTCTTTCCCCTCCGCCCCCGCCTCCAAATCATCTTGTCACCGTCTGCAACGCTCCTCTCGCAGCTCCCATCCCCCTCCCATACCATTCCCCGACATTCTTGCAATTCGACCTTCCCGACGACGACGCAGACCTTTCAAAGCCACCTTACACACGGAGATCTTCTGTGTCTTCCCCCTCTTCGTCTCCACAAACGGGCAAACGCAAGCGTCTTGACCGCGAAGCTGATTCYATTTTGACACCACTATCAATGACAACGTCATTGGCTCAGCGTCTGGATTCAATGCTTTTGATGCCTCCCCAGCCACCGTCAGCTTCACATGCATTTGANNNGNNNGNCAAGTGGTGCACCGGCAGCCAAGCGGAGGCGTTCTTTCCCCGCCCCATTCTGGCAGCCTACGTCCAGTGCCACTGGCCCCATGTCCCTTAACCCACCCTTCCATGCTGGCGCCAAATCCAACAGTAGCACACAATCCATGCTYYGCGCCACTCATCACCACCAACAGCAACGGGCCTTGCGTCACGCCATATCCTATTCCCATTCATTGCATCACAAATACGCCGTTCCCTCGCGGCGGCTACCCGAGATCCCCAACAATGCAACTACTTCATATTCACGTAATACTRCTTCTTCRTTCCTTTTCCCGTTCCCATCGAATCAACCTCTTCCACCTCAGTCGCTTCATCAGTCGTGCAGCACGACGGCGTTTGACAATCAAATCGGCCTTGGGAACRTGGGCATGAACGATTTCGATCATCCTCATTCATATCCGTATCATCTCCGGTGATACCCCTTCGAGCAAGCAACATGTATTGGGAGCGGGAACGTGRGTTGAGGGGGAGTTCCGTTTGTCTTCTTGCTGTATTCTACTGCGTGGTTGGATTTGCTGCGGTCGCGCTAAATGGAAAGGTGTGTATTCATTCATTCATTTTTGGCACGATTGTGCACCCCTGGAACCTGACACCAAAYGACTGACGTTTCCTCCTACCAAAGGTCATATGTTTTGAAGCCGCCCTCAATCAGGGTGCTTTGTTGGTGGCTTGGCTTGGCTGTGTCTCACTTGGGCTGACTGGGACCTAATCAAATAACATGGAATCTCCGGCCTTTGTCTCGTCTTGTCTTTACGCTCTTATCTGGAGCYTATTGCGGGGTAAATACCTTGGACACCAGAGGATTCGATGATATGCATCACAGGGCTTCCGAATCGGATAGGAAGGCCTTCAAAGGCTTGGAAATAGGTGGCACTGTGGGAGGGAATCGGATGTTTAGACAGCAATCGTATCTTTTGGTGGCGCTTGGAATCGGGATAGTTGCGGCAGGGGCGAAGCCGTAGGAATTGCTGTCTTACTNCTCTNNGCGAATCGTAGGCGCGGCCTGGCCGGTGAACCGCATACCATTCGTAATCACCTCATTCGCAATTGAGTGTGCTCATGATCATCAGTACCTGCGAAAAAGGGGTTGCGGGTCGTCTTCGCAGTTGCGGAGAGTACGGCTACCGCTCATACGGCCTTGGCGAGCCTTGTGTAACTTTTTTCTCGGGCTATGGTGGTATTCGTGGTTCTGGATTAGACAAGCCTGTTGCTCAGGTCTAGTGCCGTGCTGGGTGTCTCGGGTGACGTTATCCCCGGTACCAATCGATGGGTATGTRTTTTGGTTTCTCGCCTCGCTAGCAAGCTCTAACTTTCGAAACGTCTAGTCGTAGGCGCAATTCTTGGGTCCAAATTCCGGCGCATCATTTATTCTAGTGATGCACGTATGTGCTGTCCTCGGACCAGGGAAGCGCAAGCTGTTGCATGCAATTTATCGCCAAATTGCAACCCGCAGTTTCGGTCTACTTGGATTACGATCGTATGAAGTTGGAAGCCTCCTTGCAATGCGTCGTATCTATCCATCCATCCATCACTGAAACCACACCCCTTCGCCCCCCATATACATGGATCACCCGCATTACGACTTACCAACGATCTTATCAGGCTTCCTTCAATTATATCCGACAAGCCCACTAAGCCCACCCATTCCAGTGTTGATGCATGGCGCCGCTTTTTGACATCATGGCTTCACACAAGACCATTCTCTCAGCATATGTTTTTCGGACTTCTTYGCCTCCCTTCCCTGGTGCAACACCCCGGTCTTGTTCCTTGGGATGTCCCCTCCTGACTGATGGTTGATATCATTATCACCCGCGAGATATCAATATCACAATACGCCTATTCCCCATTCCCTAACTCCTCGCTCTCCTCAAGCCCGCATTGCGAGGAACGGGAACGGATCCCAGCTCTATCTTTGTCCAACATGCTATCTYKCGATCTCTCTCACACATTTRTCGARCGACAGCATTTCTTGCTGTGCCTTGGGCCGATTAGTCAACGTTCTTGCGAGGTTCCGCAGCACAGGTGACGAGAYGAGGGAAGGCGCATAATGCCCCACCTTGTGAGCCTCAGCACCGCGTAGYTCGTGGATATTCCGTAACCGGCGGCTTGTGCCCAAGCCCTCCTTACCCGATGGACGGCTAATCCGGAACACTGAGTTATACCAGKATGTTCATCGTAGGCCTTACACGCGCRCCACCACCACATAGAAGCTTCRACTCCCATCCCCCTTGAACCTTGTGGCTTCATCTCTNTNGACWCCCAAATTTAGATCRTTCNNCNNTCNTCNNGGCATTGGTTTCGTTGATCCTCTCTCACTCACTCTCACTCCCCTCGCGTCGCCCATCATTCATCAACKCACTCAGTGTGTWCCATCATCCGCGTATATCCTCTAWTCCAGCGTTASCTGCGTTATCRCCTCATCAAGTTTCTTCTTTTCACCGATCACGATTCTTTTTTGCATTCTATSCAGTTGCTTCATACACATTCGTCGGCGATATTGCGACCTACACCCACACCCTATTGCTTTTTCATTGATTTTCTTGCCGCTCCATCAMCTCCCGCCATCARTTTCTCTCTNGCACAAGCTCTCATCATCTATCATTATATCATGTTTCTCGTTTAGCATTTCTTGATCTCCCATGCGCAAGGACGGGAACGGTGTTCTCCTGTTCTATTTTTGGCATTWYTCTTTCGGTATTCCTTCCATCGCTCTATATACGTTGAYATCGTTCCATTCTCTTACTTGACATKGTTCGMACAGAAGCTCGACTTARCTTTCATYTCTTCTCTTGCCTTTGCGATCGCTCCCATCTCTATATATTCATCCTGTGCATTTATCGTGATCACYGTTCCTTYTCTCATAGCATATCTCATCATCGTATCCTATCATCATCGGCTCATCATCCCCCGCATCAGWGTTCTTTTCCCGCAGTCTGTCTCCATCATCTATCACCTATCATCTATCATAGCRCCYTCCGTTTTTTGAATAGCAGAGCAMGTTCAATACATAGTTCAATTGTACATATACACGCCTCTTCACACACAACACAGTTTTTGTCAACGYTTCTCTGGTTTCGCTGCTTGATGYCTCAATCAATCATGGTGTGATAAGTACGAGTGGGCGTCGACATGGAGCGCTTCCATGCACGATGATGCATGATACTCCATACGACATAGACCTGTGTNANNCNNNNATGATACGTGGARATGGAGGTATCAKACATYGGCWCATCAACGAGGGTTGGCRAGGCACTCKAAGGCRTGCATCATGATCGTGCTTGGGCCTAGGGAYNNGNAGNNGANGAACGARGGCCAGATGTCGYCCTCGGCAACCGCTTCGCCAAAAGGCAACGCAYATGCCRTGCGACCACGCGACGGTTGAACGAAACCGAGGTCACGAAGGCATTTCGCATCCAAGGGTCTGTGGTTGAGTGCGTAACGGTTGTCTCAGAGATAATTAATGYCTTTRTTCATATTCATRCCCTCCGKTCGTGGTTAWCGGTCTGGTCATGGRAKA
>JAPEVF010000572.1:0-29772 GCA_029747585.1 Pleurotus djamor
GTCAACCATAGCCAGAACATAGTCGACCAAGGCCCAGTTTGTCATAGAAAAATTGACATGCAGTTCCGTAGTCCAATTCAAACGCGACCAAGCATCCTGGTACGCCCGAAGTGCATCCAGACGCGCTGGGATCGGGAGGTGGTGAGATGGTGAGTCAACCATGCCTGCAGCGTATAATTCAATTTTATACTGAATGGAAGTAGCCTCTTCATCGACGAACTCTCGGAATAGGCGGCAAACCTACGAACAATTTGCGAACAATATGTTTAAATTAATAATCATTTTAATGGGTCCAAGGACAATGAGTACTTGTCTACAGCGTATACACGAAAGTGGGCTGGCTTCTTCCAGTATCCGAAGAAGGAGCTCTGGCGGTAAATTGAGGAGTTTCATATTGAGTTACGGTGGGGGAGAAATGGTGAGCAGTGCTGAGCGCTGAGCCCGCGAGCAAAGCCCAAACTTGGGTCAACAAGGTGTGCATGTGAAAGCCTAAGGGGTCCATCAGGATTCAGGGGCCCCCGTAATTACCGTCCCCAAGGCACGTTCAGCTATCGAGTCTATATTTGCCTACGACTATCACCAGATGGCAGAATTTGGCGGCCGGGTGGTAGTCCATAAGGCCTACCCGTGTCGACCATCGTACCAAAACCAAAAGTTGCTCAAAAGTAAGATATATCGAAGCCAGTTGTCTTGACGAGATCAATGTTGGGAGGGAAAACGTGATTGAGTCTTTAGAAGACAAACTTACCAGGATCCAGATGATTGCATCGGCGGCTATCGCTAGTCCTTCAATGGTACTACCAATTTCACCCTTCGTAGGCAGTTCCCGAAGGCGTGGCGGGAAAACGCATGTGGATCAACGTCATCGTTGCAGAATATTCGATGGTGAAGCCTCGAATTTCCGACGAAGGTGTAAAACAGAAGCAGTCTGCAGGGGAGATGGTTCTCGGGTAGTCGAATGTGATGTTTGCTTCAGGGAGCGAACCAAGGCCCTCGAAGGGGAGATTCAGTTCACATAGTAGTCGATCTTTTCATATCCCATACAAGCAAGGAGTAGAATTTGGGGGACCGTCTCGTTGACACTAAGAAGGAGGTATCCTAGGTAAGTCAGCAATTTGACTCCAACGGACTTTAACTTAACATACGGGCGGGTTCCCGTAGCAGGGGTGAGGTAAACGAGAAGGTTTTGCGACGGGTCAATGCCAAAGTCTTCCGTGCTCTTCTCGGTGGAATTTGTGGGAAAAGAACATTGTCTGCCAGGTTTGTTACCACGTAGTGTCGATGGGATGGTTTAGAACAAGAATTTCCCGGAGCGGTCAAGGACAGCCAATACATCGTCGACGATGGTCGAGATCAACGCATTAGAATCGAGTCGCAGTACGCCAGTCCAATCCAAGCGAGACCAGGCATCCTGGTATGCTCGAAGTGCGTTCAGACGTGCTGGGGTAGGGAGATTGCAGGATGGAGGGTCAGCCATTCCAGCCGCGTAGAGTTCAATTTTGTACTGGATCGAAGTGGCCCGTTCGTCAATGAACTCTCGAAAGCAGCGGCAAACCTAGGAACGTGGTTGTCGGGTCTGGTCGATTTCGATGCTAATGAAAGTACTTGTCTGCAGCGAACGCACGAGAGTGCACTGGCTCCTTCCAATATGCGGAGAAGGAGCTCTGGTGGTAAACCGAGAAGTTTCATGATGAGGAACGGCAGTCAAGGTTGCACATAGGGCGCCTGTGTTAGACTTCCTTTCTTTCTCTTGCCTCATTGGTACTCAGGGAGGATCGTCACACGTACTTTTCACTGAGACTGCAATTCGTANCCTGTCGATCATCATGAAATTCATCGAATTGCCACCAGAGCTCCTCCTTCGAATATTGGACCGAGCTAGTGCACCTTCGTGTGTCCGGTGCAGACAAGTACTACATCTCGGCGCGGAGACGACCAGTGATTGATAACTTAGTACACATAGGTTTGCCACTTGCTTCGAGAACTCGTCGACGAAGAGGCCTCGATCCAATACAAGATCGAGCTCTACGCTGCTGGAATGGTTGATTCGCCGTCCTGCAATCTCCCTACCCCAGCGCGTCTGGACGCAATCCGAGCATATCAAGATGCTTGGTCGCGTTTGAAGTGGAAAGGAGAACTGCAACTTGAATTTGATCCGTTCACCTGGACCACGGTCGGTGATGTTCTGGCTATGGTTGACGAATCCGGGGACTTCTTCTTTCAAACCATACCATCAACATTGCGCGGTCAGAACCCTGGTCGGCAATGGACATTTTCCTCGGGAACGCACACGGAAGACTTTGGCGTTGACCCGTCCCAGAATCTCATCATCTTTCTGACCGGAGTCGCAGGAACCGATACGTACGTTGATTCACACTGAAGTTGATGTTGAAACACCCGACCTCGTGTACCTCTGCAGAACTGAATCCTCAGTTAAACTTCACATACGTTCACTTGAGGATGGTACACCGCATCCAGCAGCCAGAGGGGATGTTCACCTGGACATTCCACACCTAGAAGGCACCGCGTATGCCATTCTTATCTGTGGTCCGCACGCCATCACCGCCTATACGACTGAAGAGCCAACCCCACGCACCACCTTTCGAATCTTTAATTGGAAAACTGGTGCTCCGATCGCCCTGGTACGTTTTGAAGTTCTCCAGTCGTGAAATATTGCTTACGAGCCAACAGTGCCCTAAAGATGGTATGGTGATCCAGGACCTTGCATTCATAAATGAAAGATACCTCCTTTGCGGTGCCCAAGACGATGACCTCGAAGAATCAGAATCACCCATGGTATTCTTGCTTATATGGGATTTACAAGAAGTTCGTTCAATATGCAAACTGAATTTTGCCCTCGATGTACCTTGTGATCTCCCTCAAGTGGCCATCACACCTGATTACCCAAACTATACCTCCCCCGCATACGCCTTTTCACCATCGCCAGATACCCAAGGCTTCTCCGTTGTGCACTCCGATCATACCATCCACCTGTTTTCGTCCACTCTGCACAATCTCATACGAGAGGCATCAACCCTCTCCGGCTCCGTATGTCTCGAGGTAGATTGGGCATCATGGGGTGTAGAGACCACCACTTTCTGTGATGACACCGATGTGGACTCTTTAGACCGTCACGTCTACGGGGAGAAGCTGGCAACGCTAGACGCCGTCGATACGCAACCTACAGGCGTTATGCGTCTGTTTGATTTCAACAGGCGCGCCGTCCTTCGCCAGGAATGCGTGGACTGTGACGACGATGACGACGATATCTGGATCATACATAAGGACCCCTCCGATCTTCCTGATCTTTTCAAAACCGTATCTTCGTCCCGCCTTCCCTTCAGTCAACTCCAGAAGAAGTTGCGGACCAAGGCTGACATCAACGATGTAGCAGGACTGGTAATCAATMGTTCGCACCTGCCATCTCTAATGTACTGAATATTGCCACACCATAGGGACAATGTCGTCCATCCCCTCGTCAACGGCGTCCCCTACTGGCGATGCCGCCGCTTTGCGACTCGTGCCCAAGCCGTTGCGCACTTCCAGGAGTGTATTGCTGCCGGGCTCGTCTTTCGTTACCACGGTCCTTAATCGTTTCATGTACATCTTAGATCGTGCTCGTCAAGTACTTCGACAACGTTGACCTTCCCCACCCCGCACGTACCTGTATCTACACCTCCGCCTACATATTCTGTCTTTACCACATCACCTACATCACTGTCGTTACTACCTGCCTTTATATCTGTCTTATCTGTCTTTACCACTTCGCCGCTGTATCTGTCGTTACTGCCACCAAAAAATGTGTTTCCTAATATGGTTCAGGGAATTGAGATTACGAAGTGACAAAGCGACAAAGCAATGACATGAGCTCGAGGTGACTATCAATCTAGTTTAGGTAGCTTTGATACACAAACTTTCGTAGTTGGTAGGTCTCAGTGAACTCTACATACCCACCGAGCGCGTAAGCCACTACATCCTCAAGCGCCGCCTCCGTCTCTCGAACTGACTGTTGGATGCGACGAATGACGTCTAGCTGCGCACCGACGCCGGCTAGTTGGAGTACGGCCTTATGGCAACGTGCGAGGACCTTGTCAAAGCTTCCGATTTCGAGTAATGCCTCCTCGAAGATGTCGCAGGAGGGCTTGGGATTGTTGAGATAGCGTTGGCAGAGCGACTCGACGTAGTCCTTGATACGTCCGTTCTTGACGGCCTTGTACTTTTCGTTGGTCGTCCTTGCTAGAGCAAGCCACCCAGGAACGTCGCTGGGATCGAGGCTTTCCAGCGATCAATAAGTAGACAATAAACCATTTACCCAATGTGACGTACCTTGTTGGAATACCAGTCTTGGTGGCACCGGGAATCATCTGCTTGCTTCAAGGGCCCAAAATGAGTGAATGAGAGGAAGAGAGGATATTGTAGACTCACTTATCGCGATCATACCGGTAACGAAGTGTCTTCCGAACATTGATCAATGCCTTTTGTCTAGAATAATGAGAGAGAATACAGGCTGGAGAGCGTAGAATGGACTCACTTTTGGTAGCTACGTTTACTCTTGGCGCGATTGGCCATTGTGCGTTCCTCAGGAGTGTGGTAGAGGCGAGGTCGGCCACGACGAGCCATTCTGAAAGTGTCGAAGTCGGACACAAGGATTGAAGGTAAGCCTTATCCACGGTTGCGCTGGAAATCTTCGAATTGTCCTTTCTGACCTTTATTCATTCGTCTGACCTTTATTCATATCTATCCATCCCGTAGGCTAATCCACCCAAAATTTGCTGGGTGAGGTCGGCGTGAGTCGTGAGGAATACTTGGAAGTATTGGTTTCAGCCAAATGCGGGGCAAGGATGGTCCAACGATTTTTCTTGTCTTTGCCCCCTGAATAGACATGATCATGTGATACCC
Organism: Pleurotus djamor; assembly: GCA_029747585.1. NCBI lineage: Eukaryota > Fungi > Basidiomycota > Agaricomycetes > Agaricales > Pleurotaceae > Pleurotus > Pleurotus djamor. The sequence goes on from JAPEVF010000572.1 coordinate 4,900, forward strand.
TTTCGAGTAATATATCTCACCCTTTTGGGAGGACGCGCTCCTTGCCTCTCCCCATTCTGCCGCCTCCAACGTGTTAAGACCATCATCACCTTTGCCTACTCCACTGGCACCCGTTGACTACCAGCACATGCCTCAAGAGTACGCTTACCCTGACGTGTACCACGAACACCGCCGCTCTTACGCAATCCATCTCCTCCCATACCTTCGCAATGCGCATGCGAGACGCTCTCCTACCCAAAAAGCAGAGCTGCGAAAATACTTCAAGGCGGCTATACCTTGCATGCTAGACCGCTTCCCTCTTCCCCGGCGCGGCAGTAAACCTTGCTCAAAGGCCAGGCTCAACCATATCAAGCGAGTGCGTATTATTCTTTCTCATCTTGTGGTGTATGTTATTCATTGGCTTGATAGAACTTCGTGGCCAATTCTCTATGGTCTCTGGCACAAAGCCGCTTCTGCGATGTACCACCCTGCGAAGGTGACTGGAGGGCATACATGAACTTGGAGGCCGATCGCGAACGCCGAGTACGAGGCCATCTTCTTCCCTGCTCTGACTAATTCTGAAACCCTCATAGAGACAGAGGTGGCTTCTGCACGGAGAGGGCCAACCCCGCCAGCACCAGTTCATTGTTGCATTCCCAGACTACCGCGATCAGTACGACGAACTACTTGAATAAACATATACATATTATTTCTCCGGATGTATATATATGTATGTTGTTTTGGTATGATGTCGGAATAACTTCTATCTCTTCTTATGCCACCAAAAAAAAAAACGCGCCGTCGCTGTCGAGGAGTATGGACTCGATTCGGACACTCCCTCGATGACTGTGGATGCGGAGAGTGTCCACCACCACACCACCTACAATGCCTCGGCACAAGGCTTCGGACACAACACGTTGCAGTACACATCTGCTTCGGTGCTAGACGATCATTCCACTCAGCCTTCGGTTTTGGACACCATGGATACCCACGACATGATTCCCCCCGAGGACTTCTGGTCTCAGCTCAACGCGGATGAATCAGAGGAAGACGCACCACAAGCAAGGAAGCGTACTTATGCAGGGGTACATCTCTCAATCATGTCCGACTGAGTACCTGTTCACTGATTCCGTAGGATAATCCATTACTTGTGTGGATGGACGAACGAGACACTTATGTTGAAGAATTTTTGGCTCTCGAGGCGCCTGCCACTACGTGTGTCTGCCCCCATTGCAGTCAACCTGCAATGTTCCGATGCTCACAATGCTTCGATGTGTGCTTGTACTGCAAGCCATGCATCATTTCCCATCATCTACGCTCCCCCTTCCATTCTATTGACGTGCGTAGATCTACCCTGACTCTATTGATCAAAAACTAATGCAGCGTAACAGATGTGGAACGGTCAATTTTTCGAGAAACGTTCTCTACAATCACTCGGCCTTCGAATCCAACTGGGTCATCCCCTTGGCCAACCGTGTGTCAACCCCACCCCTGCCTTCCGAGAAGGCTTCGTTGTCATCACGTCGCATGGTGTTATCACTTGCCATCTTGATTTCTGTAACTGTGGTACCGCAGCGTCCAAGCCACGGCAACTCCTTGCAGCCCAACTATTCCCCGCCACTGTCATTGAACCGCGAAGTGCAGCAACGTTCGAGGTGCTGCGCTTATTCCAACTACTCTCGTTCAGCTCCAAGGTTTCGGGTTATGAGTTTTACCAGTCGCTTGTTCGGCTCACGGACAATATGGGCGGCGAAATCCCGGTACGTCTTAATCGCAACCCATGACCACTCAGGTTGACAGTGCATCTATTCTCAAGGACCGTTATTCCGTCTTCATGCGGATCATTCGCCAATGGCGCCATATACGTCAACTAAAACGCGCAGGCCGCGGGAACGAGTCAACAGGTGTAGCAGGAACTCAACCAGGGGAGCTCGCCGTGTTGTGTCCAGCGTGCCCACATCCGGACAAGAACTTACCTGAGCAGTGGGATAAGTTGGGTGTGGCCATAGTGTATGTACAATCCCGCAAAACTCAGAGCTCGAGCTGACTCTTCCAAAGGTGGATTTATGCATTGTTCCTGGCCATCGATGCCAATTTTAGGCTGAAGCGACACTCCGTATCAGATGACACTCGGGATCCAGGCCTTTCAACCGGCCTTGCCTATTTTGTTCCGGAAAGGAAGTACAAGGACTTCCTCGCCGCTCCGGGAGAAATAGTTCCTGAAGCATTAAGCAACTGCAACAACTACGACGCCGTGAAGTTAGCTACCATTCGAGGAGGACATGGGGTCTCGTCCAGTGGGGTAGGTACAATTGAATGCAGCCGCCATGATATGAAGCGACCTCTGTCAGTGGGAGACTTACAGAAGGGGGAACGGTTGAGTGTTCCTTCCCTGATATTGAACTCAGCTGTTGATGCCGTGCTTTTTACAGTTACGTCAACATGGACTTCCTTTTCTTCTCAAGCATCGAGAACCATGCTCCCCAGCGGTGTGTCATCTCGTACGACATCGCCTGCCAGTGGACACGGAACCTAGGGAAACGTGCACTCGCGTACCCCTCAGAGGTGGTCGGTAGCCGCTTCCACCAAATTCAGCCAACTTATCTCGTGCCAAAATTCCATCTATATGCTCATCGCGACCAGTGTCAAGTGGATTTCTCCTTTAATCTTACACCCTACGTTGGTCGAACGGACGGAGAGTCACCCGAACGTGGCTGGGCGGCGATGAATCCAGTTGCAAGCAGTACAAAGGAAATGGGGCCAGGCTCTCGCCGTGACACTTTGGACGATCACTTCGGGGATTATAATTGGCGGAAGGTTATCACTCTGCGTGCGTGCCATTCTCCCGCAAGAATTTTTTTTATCTGATCTTCTGTGTAGATGAAACTTTACTTCGCAGAATCAAAGAAGCAGTCCCTGAGCGAAGCGAACATGTCATTGCCTTTAGGGATTTGAGCAATGCTCTCCCCGCTGAGTCTACCCTTGCATTCTCTCATCATGTATGGGCATGGGAGGCTAGACAAACAACAGATAATCCCTACAAATCAAAAGTCGAGCACGAATCACTGGAAAAAATCCGCCGGAAGCTAGCAGAAGAGGACGAAGCTTCGGCTCAGCATGAAGTTGACTTCGCAATCCACGATTCCGTGAGCCCCAGTGTCCTTATCGCTCAAGGGCTGGAACTCGAAGATCAACAGGCCCGGCTGGCCTTGGACGCGAAGCTCATCACTTCGGGCTCGACGGACATTCAACGGACCGAAATTATTGAAAGAAGAACTCGATTGATCCGCCGAATCACCGCGTGGTGTGTTATCCAAGAACACTACATGCCTGGTCTTGTCAGTCTACGCCAGCCCGCGGACAAGTCTCCCTCTACGGCTCAGGGCGAACACTTCCCCCTGATGTTGCCAAGTGCACCCCAGTGTCCTCCTCGCATTAACGTCAAGTTGCTCGAATATGAATGGCGTCTCCGCTATGGCAAGGCGCTTGATTATTTGGACGAAATTCGTCGTCTCTTACTCGTACTCAGCTCTATGTATCAGTCCAAATCAAAATATTCCCGTGGCCAGCAGCAAAATACTCGTAGCATTGCTCTGATTGGAAATGTACAGCAGCGCATCAAGTATACAGTCGAACGCTATCGTTACGGCCGAAAGGCGCTGGAATCATTGGCAAAAAGGCTCGATAAGCCTGGGTGGGATGCGGTGATTCTCCCCCTTCAAGACCAGGATGTCCGCGGTCTCAAAGAAGGGGATGATGCTGGTAGCTCCGAAGGACGTCGGAGGCTTTCGTGGATATGGGCAGCTCAACGTACAACTGATGACGAGTTTGTTGAAGGCAAAAATGAAGGTATGTGTTATATCACCAATATTTCTGTGTTTTTCCCCTACATTTTCCCCTAGCCCTACGAATCGAATGGTGTAAGGCGCGAGCACGTGCTCACCGTTGGCAGGAGGAATGTATCCTTCTTTCCGAGGAGATGCGTCGTGTTGTGCAATTCCACATGTGGCAAGCTAACGTCTGGAAACGGCGAGCTCAGGAAGCACCATCTCAGGGCGCTGGCGCTTACGCGTGGCGCCAACACGATGTTCGACAGACATTGGCCGATCGGTGCAAGAGGGCATGGGCATCAGTAGAGACATGGATCAAGTATGGCGAAGGTGCGGTTGTGGCTGGCGAAAGGTTGGTTGAGCAGCACGATCGGGTCTAAATCATATATTTTTTTCTCTATTTTACGGTCAATGTGNTTTTGTTTTTTTTTAAAAAAAAGAAGCTACAATGTTCGAGAGCGCAAAACCCGTTGAAAGGAGGAAACCAAGGGAACCGTGACAGTCAAAATAAGAATAAGATAAGAATAAGATAAAAAAGATTGAGCGCGTGGGGAATGAATGGGGGATGAGGGTGGCACGTAACGGGTGACCGTATGTTTTTTTTGGTCCAACATTCAGGCGCATTAGCTCAAAACGGATCAAATGACAGGCAAGTATCTACATGGTTTTTGACGGTCATGATTGGTAGAGTGGTGAGTACGGAGGCGGCGAGCGACAGTAAAAGCTATATGTTTTTTTAGGAAAATAAAACGGAAAAATATTCCGATGGGCGCTGGGAGCAAAGCGGGGTGGCGGCTAGATGACAATGGCTTAGACGCGATAAGTCCGGTGAGGGAAAGGTGGGGTGGTGGCGGGTGGTGGCGGTGGTGGTGGGGAGGAATACACGGTATGTTTTTTTCCTGTTTTTTTTCTGTCGATCGTGATTCTGTCGGATTGCGGAAACGGGATCGCGAGGTTCCAAGACGCCGTATATGGAAAGGGTGGAGCGACAGATGTTAATAGCGAGAAGATTGATTGTGACCGATAAGAGCAGAGGGCGGGATGTATGATTTCGGTAACGGCGGGGGGAACACGAGGCACAGTGTGCAAGCGATACAATGGGAGGACAACGACGGTGGGAACTAGCTTCCCAATGGAGGGAATTAGGTAAGAGGGCTTCTACGCCAGACTGCTTACAACGTTTGATGTATCCTCTATTCACTGTAATTACAGTATTGGATGTATCCGATCACCAGGGTCTGGTGGATGAAAATTAACCGATAGTATAGATCATGGATCATATTGGCAACATAGAAAATTTGGCTCATCGATGCGTTGACGTATTTTCTTGCTTCGAGGGTCGGATTTGTCTGAGGACTGGATTTGGGGCTGTAAGGGAAATCGAAAATCTTCTCTGGACCGCCCGAAGGGTGGGGCTTGGTTATGAATGTGTAATTGGTCGCGTCTCCGTCCCAGTTTGATTGAACAAAAACCTATTGAGATGAGATAAGCCATCGGAAAAACAGCAATCATCATAGTGGAAGGTGGATCATACATTGTTCCCCCAAGTTGTCGTGGTGTTGTGAATTTTGCCGCGCTTCGTAGCTGAGGCGTTCACAGAAGGATCATGTGTATATGGTAGGCTGTGCCAACCGAGTTGCGAAGCAAAGTCTCTGCGTTCCGTCTCAAAGGTTCGTGCCCCCGCTGACGGATCTGCCTTCCCGAGGGCATAGACATTGTACTGTCCCAGCTCGTCACCGTACACTTCTGATTCAGAGCCCGATGTCGAGTCTGAAGTCCAGTCCACAATGAAAAGGATACGGTATGGGTGGTTAACAGTGACAGCGGCTTCATACCAGTTGTCTCGCATTTTGACTTCATACTGGCGGTGGAATGGGTGAGCATGGGAGTTCAAAACGGAGGACGAGCAGGGGTCACCTTCCAGGACAGTTGTAGCACGCCTTCGTCATCCGTTGCGTAAACCATGTAGGCCGGGACGGGGGCGATGGCGTCGGGGACGTTCTCGATGATGAGGGTCATGTTGTGGAACGGATCAACGGAGGGAGCGAGGCCAATGGCCATCCTTTCGATTAATTGGTCTGTGGTGGCACATCAGGAAAAACAGATAAGCTTTGCAGTTCTGCACAGACCATTACAGAGCTGCCAGAGGCTCACAGGGTTACAGGGCTGACAGATTGGGTACCTGCTGTGACTTTTCTGAATAGTCTCATACAGAGGGTTGACAGGATATTAACAGACCTGGTTAGATACCCACAGCCTAATTTTAGACTCAACGCTCCATGGTATTTAATATATAATGCTGAATTACACCCAATTACTATACACATTCAAATGATCGATGATGCTCAAACACAGTGCAGCATACTCATCTCTACCATAAGGTCAATTGATATTTGCAGAAATGGCAGCTGGGGAGATGTAGAAACCTACTTCACAAATATTTACATAGATAGTTAAAGTGACTAAGAATGAAGGATGATCGTCTGGAAGAGGAATCAAGAGTGACTGATGGATCAATGTATGGCTAGAAGTACTTAGCTGAAGGTGGCATGGAATAAGAGGATCTCACTATCTATTTAGAGGGCTAGTAGAATGGTGAAAATAGATCAAAGCAAGGCGAATTGATCAAGGAGATATGGGAACAGCAAGGAAATGAGGGTATAAGGTGGAAAGCAAACCAAAGCAAAGGGATCCTGGCAACAAGCTAAAGGAAAATCATAAAGGGAGAGTCAAATGAGCTGTAGAAGAAACAAGGCAGAATGAGTGGGAAGGAGAGCAAGAAGAAGTTGACTGAACACAGCCAAAGCAGAGAAAGATGAAGGTGGAAGAGATGGGAAAAGATACCCAAATATATGGCTCACCTAGCTAAACCTCCACTACGTCTTACTCAACCAAATAGCCTCTCCGGCTTCTAGAGGCCAACTGCTACACTAGCCCATCCTAAGCTTCAAGCTAGTGAGGAAAGAGTTGAGACGATGTAGAGTATCTTGGTATGACTTGAGGTGAATATCTTGAGTTGAATATATAGTAGGAAAGCTGATAAAAGTGGAGGATAGAAGAAGAACAAGAAAAGAAGAAGAAATAGCAAAGCGAACATGAGGGATCCACGGTCATGTGCACCGATTTCGCGGCCCAAAATAGGGGCGTGGGAAAGATCATGTGATGTATAAAAAAAAAACTCTCAACTGAGAGTACACGTCATCAATAGTCATGTGAACCGATTTCGCGGCCCAAAATAGGGGTGTGGGAAAAATTCAGGTGAACAGTCCGTGCATAGAGACGGACACCTCACTAGAATTTTTCCCACGCATCTACTTTTGCCCTAATCATTAAGCGATTCTTCCTCTTCTCTTTTCCCATCATTAATTGTAGAACTATTTGTTGGATCCTGCAAGGCTGTATACAAGCTGTGCTTTATGCCCTTGTATGCTGCAAATCTTCCCACTGGCTATGCTTTTGAAGCATTTCTTTTCCCTTTTCAATTAAAGTCTCCATAGAGATTGTCTTCAAACTTGCAACTCCATTGATATATGTTCTCTGATTATTCATGCTCCAGACATTATTTGTGTCTTGTCTTTTGAGCTTGCCTCAAATCTCTTTCTCAATTATATATATACAATCAGCAATAATAAAAATATATTTTGAAAAGAAATTTATGTCTTTCTTTTATTACTATGAGTTTATAAATTTGATTTTTCAAGAACAGCTTTATTGAAGCTCACTTATATGGGGAATTATCCCCCATATTCATTAGACAGCACAAAACAACCACAGATTTCTTACAGATATCTTGTAGAATAGTTTAGAATAGGTAATAGAAGTCACAGTTCATTGTAAGCACAGACAGACCTGTACAGATACCAGTCGGAGGTACAGATGGCTTACAGATTTTCTGGTTTTCCTGATGATCGAGACGACATGATGCTGCTGTTGTTGGGATCCTCATTGTCAGTACATGTGATGACTGAGGCCCTCTTCTTGGTGGTGTTAATGATGCTAACATCCTTCCCATACCCAACAGCAATGTGAGATCCATCTCGGGAGGTTGTTAAATACTCCCCTTGAACCTTGATGATTTCCTTGGGAGATTGAGTGGATCCGTCCCAACTCAGAATGGAGGTTGTCTTGTCAAGGGTCGTTGTAAATATAATTTTCATTGCATCCAAGTGGCAGAACGCCACATTCTGTATCCATCCGTTGGCCTCCAGCTGACTGATGCACGCTATACGAGCCGCTGGTAAGTGTCTTCCACCATGCGCAAAAGTGTCAACCTTACCTAAATAACCCATAACTATGGCCAAAGCAGGTTTGTGATGGGTTGAAATTGGGCCTGCCCATCGTTGAAGACTGTAGGGCTTTGGCCGATGTATGTCGCTTGTTGCCGTCACATTGACTGCTGCAAGAAGCTGGACTAGGGTTTCCTTCATATCATGTGTGTTGATGCCAGTCCTTGTATTTTGAGATTGTAGCGAAAGATCGAGGGCAGAGAGTAGTATGTTCTCAATGCCATGGAGCTCATTCAGGGAAGATCTCCTTGATGCTATCATGATATATCAGGGGATCGAGGGTTGTCGGCACAGGGGAAATACTTGCCGTGAGCTCTCAGGTAAGACCGAAGACCCAGCATGGATTGCGAATATTGGGTCACCGCCTCAGATGATGCGCTGCCAGTGCGTAGAGTTTGGATCGCCTCCTCTAGTGAAGAAAGAAATGAGGCGGCGTTTTCAAAGGGATCAGATTCAAACATAGTGTTTTCTTGTGTGAGACTGCATTTCTCAAAGAAACTCTCCCAGCCGAGGGAGCCAGATGGCCGGGATGCTTTAGGACGGTACAGACCGTTTGATGTTTGATGGCGTGTGAAGACAGTGTGGTGGATTTTCTGTCCTGGCTGCACACGTCGACCGGCACATAGGTGTGGACTACATAAGCATCAGTCTCCAGCGTACTTGGATGTCAGCTCAAACGCGTACCGCCATGTTAAGCCATCTTCATTTTTATAAGACAGCGAGCGAATGGGTAAAACTTCGAGGGGGAGCCAGAACCACTTGAGGGACTTCGTAAGGGGCAATGGCTCCCAAGGCTTCGTCGTGGGTTCAAAACGAAGGCCCCGCTTCTCGGCCTCTTGCATCATCCACCGAAGAGATGGGCCAAAGTTGGCGAGACTATGATTTTCAATATTTCCACCACCACTGGAATGACTGTTTGAGGAAAGGAACAACAAAGAAACATTGAAACATAGAGCGTACACGTCTGAATGCGTTCCCGCAAACCATACCTCTTTCACATCACCCCGAGCATCACCTTCGCGCGGTCCCAATCCACCATTGGCGTATTCGGGCTGGAATTTGACACATTGCTCGTCCAAAGCCAACGCGTGGCGAAAGGAGCACACATGTCCCATACCAGAAACGGTTTCAGGGAGTGACGTCCCGCGGAGGAGCCCGATTGACGATACAGTATCCCTGTGGTGGATGGAGAATGAGTAACAGCGACGATTTCTGGAGATGTGTAACGCACCATGCACCCACAAAATGCACCTTCACATCTGCGCGACATAATGTACTCTTGAACTGACGACAGAGGATATCCTCTGGGCTGTCAGTGTTTTCGATGCTCTGGGTCTTTGCGTTTCGATGGCGCTTGGAATTGCTGGTAACCAAAGCGTATAGCTCATATGCACTTTGATGGTTTGATGGTGCTTCATGAGTAGAGCAACAAATGGTTGAACAGTAATACACACAATGGAATTTGATTGTCGCTGCCTTTATGGAGGAGTCCAACCTATGCCATCGGCCCCTACTCAACATGCCTGCGTTGGAGATCCAAACACTAACTTACCTTCTCGATCATCCCAGCAACAACTCGAACCTGGTAGGCACCTCGTGAGAAGCCTTCACCGGGGTATCATCAGCTTGGAATCGTCGATGAAGAATCAGCCGATCTCACCGAACATGAATATTCTATCACCAGGCCGGTAAGTCTCTGAGAGCCACTTGTACGCAGCGTGCACAATTCGTTCAAAATTCCTGGGAGGTACCATTTATTGGAGGTAGTTACAGAGGACAGAGAGGCAACGGACGCACCAAGCGATTGCAGTGTCGACAGTATGGTCGAATACTTGCTTGAAGTATTTCCAAGATCGAAACGATGGTTTTGCGTAGGTACCAATCCCGCTGTTGTAGAAAGTGAGCTGTTCGTCGGCCACTTTGATTAAGCGACTGTAAATTTCAACAATATTGCTGCTCTGAACGCAGGCGTGAGAGAGAGGAAGGCGGAAACATCGAACGCAACGACGTACTTGCGCGCTGAACTGGTTCGCCGTGCCGTCTATGCAGAGAACCAAGTTTCGACCACCCTCCGTTCCGTGAGGACAGTTGAAAAGTGGGTCTTTATCAAAATCGTGGAACATGAAGAATCTATTGACTTGGCGCCTGGTCTTCTCACTGGGTCCTTCAGGTATTGGTTGGGGAGCCTGAGGAGCGTCGTCGCGCAAACCTGGCATTGAGGAATCTGATCTAGACGGAGACATGGTGGAGGATTGGTGAGTGGACAGGGGGAAATGTGAAGAAAGGTGTGAATGTCAGTTTAGGAAGCCCTGAAAATTCATATCTTATATGAGATCACGACCATGGGGCTTCACGTCAAAAATATGAGTGTATTAGGATGCACGGGTTCGAATGCGACCATATCGAAGTAGCATAAAGACCAAAGCTGTTGCCCCCGTGGAAGACGGCTGTGATGAGTTGATAGACGCTGTCAACGTATTGATGATAGACACGAACCTTCGTGCGTCGCAGCCTCGGCTGTTGGGACAGAATATATGGAACATTTTAGTGGTATAATCGGCGACAAAAACTCAACTACTCGCCAGTCAAGACTCAAGAGGAAAGGAAGCACACTTCGACTTCACCGGGAACTTCGCCTCAAAGCATACTTAGCCAGGGCAAGACACCATGTCATCGGAGTTGATGCTGTGTAAATCAGTGATGATCAGATGCGCTGGTGAGACATCTGTGTGAATGAACTGTAGTAAAATAGGAAGCAACGCTCAAGAATTTTGATAAATGATGAGACGCAGCGGGAGAGCACAAGATGAGCTGTCACTAGCGGCTTTTGAGCTTCTTCTCAGATAGACGGCGAGACTGACAGTATTTTACGAGAATGGTATGCATGAGACATCAGGGTAAGTACTCCGTCCGTTTTGTAGCCGAAAGCGAGGAAGAGCAGGAACACACACTGCCAGAATCAGCGGCTAGGACCGTGGTAGGCCCAGACTTCGAGCACCAGTTGGTTGTAATGGCAGCACGCAGACGAAATAGAGATCACTGAGACGACGATGTGAAAGAACGCCAGGTGTTTTCGCTCGAGGTAGGCGAGCCATGTCATGCGAAAATAGAAAATCGAGCATGAGAGATAGACGGAAAGGCTTTTTTTTTCGAGCTGAGTCGTCTCCTTCGTGGACAGGAAAGAAACCAAGGACAACTTTGAGAAGGGTACGATAGAATAAAAACGAGGGTGGAGAAAAGAGAAGGTCAATTTCGTAGTCGGCCATTTCGGTCGAGGCTGTTGCCAAGCAATGCCAAGCACATTCGATGATCCTGTCAGATTTCTCCGCACCACCATCTCCATCCCCCCATATCCCTCATAGCATACCCCTTCGAAACCTCTTTTCTATGATTATCGTATCCGTATCTCGCATTCTCAGAGATAATTCTATGGCTCTTCGAACCTGTCGGTAGTCGTTCCCGTTCCATGGTGCGTGAAATTTCCTACGATTTTTTTTTTCGTTTTCCTAGCTGACATGCCCGCTTTCTTTTACTTCTGTTAGGTATCGTCTTATCCGACTTCGCGGTGCTATACTGGCAGCGTTACGGACCTACGCTCGTCGAAGGAACCCTCCGATCAGCCCACAGCGGTTTCCTTCGTCGTAGGTATGGATTCTTGGGTCGGATGGATTAGGGCCGCTTATTTTGCGCGGTTCGAGTTCGAGGAGATGTCGAGTACAGGGAAGTTTGGCTTGGGACTGGTGGGAGATGGTATTGACGAAGTCGCCGAGAACATGGTGCTTCCACGAAGACGACGACCTACACAGTCTAGGCGAACCTCGAGCAGCCGCCTTTTTCTATTTTCTCATGAGAGGAGAACAGGTTCTCGACGACCCACCCATCATCTACAGCAACATGGTCATCAACAACCGTACCATCACCATCAATGTACTCAACGCCGCCCGTTTCATCTATCACAGGCGTATTCCAACCAAGAGGACCTGCTCCTCGTGCCCTCTTTTCCCTCCTCTGTTGACCTGCTGTAGTCACGGATACGAGAGCGGAGGAAGGCATGCTCCTCCTCCTCGATGCCGAACTTTCGTTGACCAGATGAGCCTGCGACCGCCATCTATATCGATCTCACATACCACGGTTCAATTTGCTGCCATCCGATGGGTTGCCTGCCCATGGTCACGGCTCGAACTTGCCCTGCTGCGCTGCGATGGTCGGTTTGGTTCTAGGAATGGATGAAGCTGGCTCAGGTAATCCATCGTGCGTACCCCATTCCTCGTTGCTTTTCAGTGCTTTGACTGACACCCTCGTCTCCTCTGGCCTCTCTTCGGAACCTTTTGGTTGCAGCTCACGCATCTATGCTTGCTACACCAATCCGTTCAAAATGATTAACGCTTCAACCACCCCCTCTTCGCGTTGGATTGGAAGGTCGTGAAGACAGACCGGTCCGAAGCCGGTTACTGGCGAGGCAAGTTCAAGTTGAATGGGATGTAGAGGGAGATTTGAGGCCGTGTTGATATCGAAGAAGATGTTGGGGGGTTCGAACATGGTGCTGCTACGACCACCCACCCTGACCACCACCATGACGTCGTCCCTTTCCTCATGGCCATCCATCAGAACCCCGAAGAGAGCCAACCCACTTCGAACGACTCAAGGAACATGGATGTCATCTCCCTCTCCTCCTTCTCCACTCACATCCCCATCGTCCACGATCCTCCTCTGCCTTGCTCCTCTCCTCCTACAGGACGGGCGTCAAAGTACGCGCGTAGTGGTCTTGATCCACATCGAGGTGATCAGACCCAAATTGCCTCACATTCGTACCTCAAAAGCGACGGCATACGAAGATGGGGAAATCATCCCTATGATCTTCCTCCCATCATCCACATTAACTTGAATTACCCAACACCCGCTTTTCCAAGCTCATTAGCGGCACCGTAGGCGGTGGATCCTCTCCCCATGGACCCTCTCTGTTCGATAACAGTTCGCGGTCTCGATGTTGGCGCTCGTCCAACCTTCTTCCACAGCGATGGAGGATACCCGGTCGGAGAGGTTATGGGAGGAAACATTGGTCTGACGAAGAAGAAAGCCGTCGACCTCGCGTTTACGAGCGATTCACCAACCATAAGTACCTGCTTGCGAGAGCATCCGTCACCCCTCCTTCCTCGCAGCATCGACGTCGATTGCAAGCCCTTTCAATGGATTCTCGACCTCACGCACATCAACCGCCCTCTGGTCGATTATCTCTCGGCGAGGTACCTACAAATGAACATTCAACCATCGCCTATCAGCTCTGGTACTCTCTACCCCTGCGCTGCGAGCTCGTCAATAGGCTGTAACCACCGATCAACCACCCAAAATCGACGCCCACATTGTCCTTGGTCCGCAACGACTACCTCTCAAACGTTCCCTTCATCTTCTCGGACCCTCAGTGTCAGCACTAACGTTACGAAGAAGGTGCCAGTTTACCGATACCTCAAATTGCTCACGTCAACCCAGAGCATCGATACCCCGTCGTCCTCGCTCAATTTGATATCAGAGGCGACATCTTACTCCTCGACCTGTACTACGACCCATGGCTTTGTCTGTGTGTCCCGGGATTCCGTCGTTGCCTGGCCGTGGATGGGAGCTTCTACTGGCAGGAGGACGGTATGGATATGGATGTGGGTAATGGGTTCGAAAGCGGTTGGGATGGATCAAGAAGAAGACTGAGTACGACCATTGGGATCAGCGCTGGGGCTATCAGATTCCTGTCCCCCTTCTCAACATCGACCTCATCGTCACGTCACAAACAACGCATGCTATCGCACTGCACCCGTGTCGACGTTACCACCGTCTCGCTGTACTCGGCTCATGATGAAATTGTACTCGCTCACCCATTGGGTTTCGGTCTCAAAGCTGACGATTGCAATCTTCCTCCAAGGAAACGACTTCGAGGTTTTGGCCTGCTTGGGATACTGACATCGACAGGAAGTGCCCGTCACGGTCGACCTAGGGACGATGAAGCTCTTCTTGACGTCGTTGGGTCGGCATATTTCGCTGAACGTGTCTTTCATTCTTCGAAGACGTCGTTCGTGTCTTTACACGCTCCAATGGTCTGACCTCATCACACCGGCCAAGTTCTTACCACCAGCCTCGAGGACGCGAGGCTATGCTGTCGCTAGACGGCGTGGAAACGTTTTCCTATGATATGTTCAGGTGTTTGCTAGCCTCGAACGTCACGTATAGGATATACTTGGTGTTTGGCCTGTTCTAAACGCCCGGACACAAATTTTTCTTCCTGTACATACGTGGATTCTTTTGATGGGCGGACCGATGCTTTACACCACATAGAGTATGGACTTGACTACTACTTCCTCGAGATGTGCGAACTCTACATACCTACCGGTACCTCTATCTCTCGGCCAACGAACTCCATACGTTGTATCTCTACCTCCTTCCATACCCAGACGGACGGTTCTAGCATGTACAATTGCCCGAGACCCAGTACGTACGACGCGTCATACCTAGATACGATGGTTAGTGCATATATACACCATATATGCGCTGGTTGCGACAGATGATCAGGAGGGTGCACTGAGTGAACCCCACGTGAGCTTTCGACGAGACGGACAACGACAGGGATGAAGAAAGGACTGAGTAATAGGTTGTGTAAGTAATACACAGGTGCGAGAGGAGGGATGTCGAAGCCGTGCAGGTTCCATCCCTGTGGCTGGATGATAAACTCGAGGAGCGAGAAGAGAGTGGTGGGAATTGGGAATCGGAGTGATATGGCTTCGTCCAGCAAAGGGGAGGGCTGTTTTCATCACCGGTGCGGGTAAGTGCGGTGAAGAGACGGGGGGACGACGTGCTAGCGGAGGGACAGAGATAGAGAGTAAGGGAAGAGACTAGCAGAGAGTGTTGGAATCGGTTTCGACTTTGCCACGGAACCGCAGAGGGGAGGCATCCCGTGGGGAGTGGAAAGTCCAAGGACGACAGTTGCGTCACGGTTAGGGGATGGTTTCGGGGAGTAGAGCCCGTGTCTCGCTCTCATCCTTTTTCTCTTCTTCCCACCAACGAACTCGTCCTCTTCTTCATCGCCATCGCCGACACTCTTCCCTGCCTCCTCTTTGCTATCGGCAACTGGAATAATGACAACTTGGGCTACCTGCGACGACGTTCCAGACTAGTCGGTCGATTTTTCATGCAGCATCTTCATCCTTCCCGTGGTGTTTCTTCAGAACGCAGATGTATTCGACCGCTGGACCCTAGTCATACGTCTCTGCGCTCTACTTCGGCGCTCTATGCCTCCTCTCCCCCTTCGGGCCCATCCTCCCACTGAATCTGTCTATCCATCCTTCCTATGCTCTTTGAACTACTCACGTCCTTTCCTCCACCCATGAACCATCCCATTGGACAGTTTCGATTGCCGAGAATGTCCTCCACTACATCCAATCTGCCGTCATCTGTCGATGCATACAAGCTCCACTTTCACTTGTATTGACTCTACCTTCTCAGATCTCATATCTCAGTGATTACTCGATGCCTCGGTGACGGTACCCCTCTTTCACACCAGCTCATGACCTTTCGCTGGTTCCTCCGCGGATTCATTCCTTTTGGTAGACGGCAGAGTCATACTCGCGTCTCCATCCTTCTTCTTGACATTCTCGCTCATATCACTGTCCTGAATGGACGCATATATCCTGCTTATGGAACAGAATAATCCAACAGGGCCGATATAATAGACGGTCGACGCGTTGTCCTCTTACTATTACCCGTCCCGATTTTGCCTTCATCTGGACAAACCTTAGATGGTATGTTTGAAACTTACTCGAATTGCTTTACCGATGTATGACTCACCTTAGAACACTACGGACTACAATATGGCGTACCAAATAGCCGTTTCTGGAGTCGATGTCCATCCCACTATGGTGTGAAGGAGGACGAGGAACAATTCAGACTTCAAACTTTCACGTTACGACATACCTGGGGAGATTACGAGGATCGTTGGTTCGCTTATTCTCGAACGCTTATTCTTGAACGCTTATCTCGATTGATCCTTCCTCCTTCGATGACTCGTCCTTTTCTCCCATCCCAACCCTCGCAGTTCCCATCCCGCGCCGTCCTCCTTTGCAAGTCCTTTTCTCAAGACATAGACTATCGCATGGACTCAATTGCCGTTTTTGACCGTGATATCGCGTTTTAAAGTTCAATGTGTTCAAGCTTCAATGCTCTCATATTTCCTTTCCCAGAAAGCTCTCACTCGTTCCTCTGAATCTCGCTTCCGAGTCCCCCGTCCACGGTCTCTGTTTTCGTTTTTCTCCCCTTTGTTCAATTCTCCTCTCTCCTCTCTGCTTTCTCCTTGCTCGAGAGGCATCAATTTCGCGAAATCCAAACCAAAATCTAAGTCTTGCTTGCGTCTTCTCATTTCTTTTCGAACACGGCACCGATTTAGAAGTATGGACTGGCTACATTGATCACGACTAACCCCTCCTCGCTGGATGGCTCGCCCTTTCCCCAATGACATCAGGTGTGGTCTCCGTCCTGGGCTCTTTTTGCCCTCGCGAATAACGCGAATAATGGCTCTTTGCTTGACAATGGTAATAACCATCTTCGGTCGTCGTGTAAGTCATCTTACCACCGCAACGGTAAAGCTAACCGTCGTGCTCACATTTGTTTTTGCGTCCATTCTGTTGCGAAAACCATCAATCATCGAATCCAGTCTAAGTATTTTTAGCTATCTCGCGTTTCAAAATTCAAGCTCAAACTTCGGGGTGCTTATATTTGTAGTAATCAAGGCTCAGCTCTCACTCTCAGCTTCTGTACTCGCTCTCGAGCCCCGAGTCTCGTTTCGTACTTTGTCACTCCTAATCCTCGAAACTTATACAAACCTAAATATGAGTCTCCCTGTCACTTCGCTGGGTTCGCATCGTATGCTTCAGTATAGACGATGCCAGCCAGCGATGACGGTTCGGCGCCGCGACCTTTGTGTTCCTTGACTCCAGGAATAAGAGTCAAGAGTCTTGTTCTCATTGAATAGAGGCGACACTGATACTGGGTACCCCATACGACTCGAGGATGACAACGTAAGATTGAAAAGGTAAGCGTACCGAGTGGTGTTGTATACTTACTCTCACTCTCGCTTGCGCTAAAGCGGATTCGTTCGCTTGCAGTTCGGATCTTTGAGGCTCTCATATAGTCGTTCTGAGCTCAGTCTTGAGTCCCAGTCTCGTTTTGTGGTTAATCTCTCGACTCTCGAAGTAGTCCCGAGGTACAAGCCTGAATAGCGGCCTGGCTTGCTATCACCTTCCCGGAGAAGAAGAAGGTGGAAGGATCCGACAGCCCCGAGGAAGCCGAGTGCGGGGAAGAACAACGTCACAGGTACGCAGTTGTGATTGGTTGTCGCTACTATTGAGTCCGCGGGACTCCCACCTCTTTCTCTTCTTCCCACCAACGACCTCGCCCTCTTTCTCATCGCCATCATCAACGTCGACCCATTTTTCCTGAATCCATCTTCCTGCGCTCAAGAGTTTGCTTTACGGTTCGCTGTTCGACTCTCGTACCATCTAACAAGCAATTCTGCGACCGTGTGCCCAATATGAGCCTTCCCATGTCCCATTCGACCCAGTTGAGCCTTGGATACTTCTTTTCCTTCAGTTCGCTCTCTCCAATAGGCCTTCGAACACTTCTTGGATAAGATGGGAGAACTACCTCGACTCCGATTTCAGTGAGTCAGCTGTAATCTTCCGGACAAGCTCGCCTCTGACGGACTTCTTTGCCTTACTGTAGCCATCTTCTTCGAGTGATACAAGATACGATCCGGTCAAGGACACCTACCCATAGCTTGCGGCTACGGTCTGGTTGGCAACATCTTTGCTGATCGGTTGTGCGTATCTCCCAGTCAACGTTCGCCTCAACTGACCAGCGGCTTGGGCCTTTTCCATGCAGCTATCATCTCTCTCGACGATCGGCTCTCACGAGGCTATTGCTGTATCGCTCACGACTTTACTTCGCCGGATGGATCCTATTCTCCGATTTCGATTGCAGGTGGAGAGGTTGGCGCTGTTCAGCAGCGGTTTTGGAGGGTGGTTGGAGGTGGAGATTCCGACTGGAGAGCGCGTAGATGAACAGAGAAGACGCTTGAGGAACTGTACGAGGTGATGCCACGACCACAAATACCCATCAACGTATGATCTTTCCTCTCCCAGTCAACCGACTTGCGTCCCAATCACAGCCTTAAGCACCTCGAAAAGCAGGTTACCCATCGACGATGTACGACACAGCTTATTACGGCACGAACGCTGTCTACTCCTATCCCGTCACCTCCTCCGTAGCCAACGCTGGTCAAGCACATACATATCCGTCGCTGCTCATTGTATCCTAACATAAGCATCCAAGTATTGAGTATCCTCGTGAGTACCCTTCTTGTCCTCTTAAACACTCCCTGTGCCTATCCAGGTCCATTCTTGCAGCGGGCGGTCCCCTCCAAACGCCTCCGCAACAAGTTGCCAGCTTCAACCCATCTCACGAGTGTATCCAGAAAGGTCCCGTCCGTGGTATTTCCTTCAAGCTCCAAGAAGAACGTGAACGCACGGACAACTATGTTCCCGAAGTTTCGGCGTTCGATGTTAGGGCGAGTGTTGGTGGGTTGGAGGTGGATAGCGATACCAAGGTGCGTCTCCCATCATTACTTTCCGCGTATGTGTGCTGAGGCGTATGGTAATTCAGGACCTCCTCGTCGCGCTCAGCTTTGCCGACATCCCCATCACCGCATCACAGGACCGCCCACGGCGCGAGACGCGTAACGTCAACGGTGCCGNCCCCCCGTACTTAGTTGCACCATGCTTGTACTTCATTCATCTTAGCTGTATGCGGCGCTATATGCCTCCCATGTNACACCCATTGTTTNCCGCATAACCAAAAGTCAATGGATGCAAACTGTGAATAACCTTTGAGCCTGACAATTAGGACTTCAAGCTTCAATGCGTGAACAGCACATCAGGAAAACATCATTTTTACCAGGAGCAGATGGAAGCTAGATAAGATCAAGAAGCTGTGGGATAAAGGTATCTTGTATATCTAAAATAGAAAAAGCGCTTAAAGTTATGCTTTGTACAAGAGGTATGACAAAGCAAGAAAAAGACGCTGTAATACTTACATAGCGAGCGCCAATGCTTCAAAAGCACAAAAAGCTGGAAAAGCTAGGAAAGCTAGGAAAGCTCTGAAAGCGTTGATAAACAAAACAAAAAAAATTGAGCAGTTATAATAAATGTGTATAAATCATACCACTTCAAATTAAAGCAAAAAGTATTTATTGCATAAAACTACATAGACGTTATACAGGAAGCGTAGAGAAGTTAAGAGCTAGCAGAAAAACAAAAGACACTAAACAAAAGAGAATACGGCTACTAGTTATTATAACAAGGCTACCCTGTTGGAAGAGTTAGTTAGTAAGAGTTAAAGAGTAAATAAGAATAAGAACTGACTGTGCTGGGAAACGTCTAGTAAGGTTAGAATGATCAACCAAAGATTAGTGAGTAGAAATGTTGGGAAAGGTTAGTCGTAGGAGAAAAGAAAAGGAGTAAGAAGGGAAATATCCTTACATCTAAAACACGGCACCAAGATTGGCCCTCTGGTAGGAGATGATAATGGGTGAACGAAAAGAGGAATGTCGGAACATAGGTGGTTTTCTCGTTTAAAACCGGATCAGTGTGGGAAAAGAAATTCAGACTCAGTTAAGGTGCAGGAAGCGCAAGGAATGTAGAACTGATTTTGACTAAGTCCAATTTAGGGTTAGGGTTGAATGAAAGGAATGGTATACCATTCGCCCGGGATGCCCAGCCCAGCTTCCCAGGCCCAATATCCCAAAGAAGCAGTAATGATTCATTAGTTGCACATTTACATTTGCAATGCAGGATACATATTATACAATATATGAGGGCCTACACTTGGTTATGTGTGTTTAAACTGGGCATTTATTTTTCTCAATATTACACAAAGTAGAAAATCAGCAAAATCTATGAGAAGCTGTGAAATTGGTTGCCGGTTTTGCGAAACCGTGTGAAAGTCACAAAAAGCTGTCACAGCAGTCAGCAATTTCCCACAGACCCTGCAAAAGCCATGAAAAGCTGTGGGAGCAGCTGCGACTTTTCACAGGATCTGAAAAAGCCACCGAAAGCTGTGAAAGCAAGAACACACCTGATCAAACTTTTGTGGAAGCTATAAAAGCATCATAAAGCTGGCTGTAAAATTAAAGGCATCTACAAAAGCATTGAAAGAACACTTTCCAACTTTCAGTACTTTGAATAACCAACACTTTTTACGTTGTAGANTTTTTTATGCTCCTACTCAAAACAGGTTTTCCTGATGTTGGTCTTTTGAATGCATTCGCAGCCTGAGGACAGAGAGTAGAAAAGTCAGTGGCATCCTCAGAGAGTTTGCGTGCACCCTGCCCAATGTTGGATCGCTCAAGTACAGCTAGTGTCTCTTAAGCTTTAGAACTTTGGCGCNTTTAGTCGTTACGCGTCAAGCTTAGCTTCTGGTATCAGAGACGCTGATGCTCCTCTCAAATTTCGAGCCCCGGTGACAGCTGAACATTTCCATCCTGGATGGAACCGATTGGGTGGACCACTGCGCTGGATCGTAGGTCACATCATTGGAGCGATGCGCTCATTCTCATTCGAGGTACCGTTCATTCTCTAGCACACAGCCACGAATCACAATGTACAAGTGGCTTCTACGACTATCTTTGCACACCAAGTTCTTCCTTCGATGATCCCCTCCGTTCCGAAGATTCAGGTAGCCGCGGCCGTGGTCACATCCCCCACACAGTTGAGCTGGCGAATTCGAAGAGAAGCTATGGAGTTCCGTCTATCCACCACCTCGAGTCTTCCCAATCCAGACTATCCGTGTACACGCCGGATCTGATAAATACATCATTCCTCGACGTTGGAATCAATGTGATACGGCATTGGCATATGATGCCCAAGCCTCAAGCGCGCAAGGACCTGTCAGGAAGCGAGATCAAACGGTGTCTGAGAGTGTGGATGTGATTGTTTCAGTGATGATGCGGTGGGCTCAAAGGAGCTGATACCGGATTGGGTTATCCTGCTCTTGATGGTCCACGAGGCCGTGCACTCGGTCGTTGTTGGGGCTTGTTCTGCCGTGGTTACTACGCTCTTGCAAGACGAATGCTCAACGCTCAGCGTTCAGAGATTGTTGCGCCTAAAAATCTCAGAGCAGCCCTACCTTTGTAGAGGTGATGATGAGGAACTGAATTGTTACGGGGATTTCGCCGACATGACCATTCTGTTTGAGGCCTATTGACCGTGGGAATGGTATCAGCCCTGAGAATCAGAAACGATTGAATCAGTTTCTCATCCTTTTATTTCTCCCACTTGCATCTTTTTCTTTCGACYTTTYCGTCCNNAGCTGTCCTCGCGCACGTCCCCTCCTNTTCCCATCACACAAAGCCACGTCTCGTCCCCGCCTCCATCCCCTCCATCCCCCGCATCCAGCATACATCAGCCCTCGCCTCGCCCTCTGGCTTCAAGATGCTCGCGTTGGATCTCTGCTAGACGGGACGTGGTGCGTCAAAATGCACAATTCCATCCCTTCCAATCACTCACCCAGTCCCTCTAGCTCGCTTTCCTCCCCCACTCGAGTTTCATGTCAACGAGCATTCAATATTCAAGACCCTTCCACACCACTCACCTGCGCTCTACTCGACCCTCTCGCAACCTTGACTCCTCGCCCCACAAACTCAACCATTCCTCCCTCTTCCCTCCCTCAGGCCTCCTCCCTCCCGCATCCCTAGACCACATCCCATCCGCCAGTCAGCCTATATGCCCTCGCGCACGAATATGGACGACTCACCAACCATACGCGAGTCTTTCCGTCCCCATCCTTGACCGAAAATCCAAAGAAATAAAAGTNAAAAAATTTCGAAATCGTACCCAAGCCGTTTTTGCGACGATGGCGGCAATATTGCATCAAATCTTTCGCAAACTTGGTCGGGGATGCCCTACACCTGTAGGACCATGGTGGTATCGTTGATTTATGGAGGCGTTTTGATGCGGGGGCGGTATCTTCAAACTTCGTCGAGGGGTGGACGCGGCACTATATTCATCTTTCGTGAGTACTATACATGCTTCAGTCACTCCAACACAACTCATCCTACATGTAGCTACACTGCCCATCCCTCTCGCACTCTCCCTCACCTCCCATAAACCTTGTCCGCCTCTCCCTTCTCCCTCCCTCCCTCCTCCCTCATACATCCCTAAAACACATCCCCAGTCAATCTATGCCCTCGCGCACAAATATGGACGACTTACCAACCATATACAAAGTTCAAGTGACCCTTCCAATGATGCCCTCGACCCAGAAAATCGAAAATTTGAACGAAAAAAAAATCAAAAAATTCGAAATCTTGCTCAAGATGATTTATCGACGATGGCGGCAACTTTTGATGAAAACCTTCGTAAACTCGGTCAGGGATACCCCACACCTGTACGACCATGGAGGTATCGTCCCTGGGCCGGGGCGTTTCGATGCGGAGGAGATATGGTCGGATTTCGTCGGAAGGGGAGAGAGGGCTGGGAGATGGTCATAATCAGTGCTGGTGGACAAAGGGTAGTCAATATAACGATGCTAAGTACTCACACATGTCTTACATACCCATAATAAACATGTTTCTTCCATCCTTCGTGCGCTTGAGTTATTTTTCGAGGGGTCGCCTCCGGGGTTGGGTACCCAACAAAATTACTAATACTTTGATTCAGCCTCTCATCAATACACGAGAAGATGGACCTGTGACGTACCTTCGTGGGCGTGCAGCGTTTCGGTCGAACGGACAAGGTTCGAGTGAGGGGACAAGTCATCTGCGCGGGAGGAGGGAAACCAAGAAATCAAGAATAAGTACGTACCCTCACGAGTAACACCTATGAAACCACTCACATATCCTTCAGATAGGACCTCGCATCGTTCCTCCATCGTTTCCCCCGCGCGTCCAACAGTTTTCAAAAATTCGTCCATGGACGTCCTCCATGGTCGAAATTTCCAAAACACGTCCCACCCTCTTGCAAACCAGGGACAAGGCGCGCGAATGACGTACGACCTCGGATATATACTTGCATTCGTCCGGCGTTTCGGCGTTGGTGAGTTATTCATGAATTTCTCGTCGGTCNGGGGGGGAGATGCATTTGCCACGGCTGAATTTCATATGTTAGGGTTCTTCCAACGTCATAATAATGTATATGTATGACGTACCTTTAAGGGACAGCAAGATTCGGCCCGGCGCAGCGAGTGTTGATCGAGTAAATCGAGATTCTGGGCGGGAGGTGGGTGGAGGAGGGATTTTCAAGGACGTCGCCTATCCCTTCGCAAACTCGGGGGTAGGTGACGACATGATAGGGTAACCTGGGGATGTCGTTGGATACGGCCAGCGTTTCAGCATTCCGTGGTCATTTGCGAATTTATGGGTGGTGCCGCAAAGAATCAAGGATATCTTCTAAATTAGGTATGTCAGCACTTTGTCAACGGTGTTAGATGGTGGTTAGATGCTTTACCTTTGATTTCCAAGCATAAGGACGTCGGTCTATCAAGATTTCATGGGGGGAACAAGATTTTCTGTGAGGAGGTGGAAAGGTGGAAAAACGCGATAATTAGTGAGTAGAACATCATGCTGGTGCCTTGAATCAACTCACCTCAGCCCTAGATCGCTTCTCCGAACCCTTGGACGGCGGTACACTTGCCATTTTCGGTAATTTCGACTTGAACCGCGAGAGGACAGGCCATGGCTCGAACAGCCAAATCTTCAATGGAGCCTCCTGAAAACTCGGCCAGAGGTACGTCAGCCGTGTAGGAACTCGGGACTATACCAATCGTAGCCCGGCGTATCGCTCTCCCTTGGGAATTCATGGTTTTGGGGCGGCCACCAAGCTTATCTGGATATAACTGAGAATTGTGAGTGATATATTCATCTAAGCGAACAGAAATCACTCACAATATCTTTCAGGTACACCGTAGATCCTTCTCCCAGTGCTAGACATACTGTTTTCGGCGATTTTCACATTTCGGTACAAGGGCACGGCTGAGGGTCGAAATTTCGAAAACCAATCGGAGCCCTTCGCGAACTCGGTCAGAGAGGGGCGGGTAGGTTGGGAAGTCGGGGATATGGCGATCGTAGGGCAGCGTTCCCTGCTGGACTGGGAATTTGATGTTTTCGGGGAGGGAGGATGTGAGTTTGGTTACTACGCCCTGAAAATGAGATATTAAGCGGGATTATTCATATAGAATCGTTTATAGACGACTTACTGTCAGTATCAAGCTTACACGATCGCGATATACAGAGGCTTTGCCGCGGAAACAAGGAATCTACTCGAAGTGAAGGGGTGGTCAGTTACAAGGAATACGGCTTGGATATCCATGGAAACAACTCACCAAACGTTTCCACCCTCATATTAGATCGGTTTCCCCGCAGTGAATACGTCATAAAAGCCGATTCGGTCGTTTGAGCACCAGGAGGTCCGGCAGGTCCAGAACCATGAAAACACGGACCACCCTTTCGCAAACTCGGTCAAGGGCTCGTGTACGACGTAGGAACTCGGGACTATACTCACATTTGCGACGCGTTTCCCCGTTCATTGTGTATTCGTGTTTTGGTGAGTTGACTACGCAAAGATCCTTCCTAGCAGCTTGGATAATGATATCAGCGTCATTTCCATTAGGGCAGCAGATATATAGACGACATACCTCTTAGGTACACTCGGTTGCATCGGGTTCGGTCGAGTTTCCATGGAGAAATGAAGAAA